>VYZW01025565.1:24528-56202 GCA_013401315.1 Balaeniceps rex
TCCTCCTTGTGCTGAGGGCTCCAGAGCTGGACGCAGGGCTCCAGGTGAGGTCTCAGCAGAGCGGAGCAGAGGGGCAGAATCCCCTCCCTCGACCTGCTGGCCACGCTGCTGGGGATGCAGCCCAGGACAGGGTTGGCCTTCTGGGCTGCGAGCGCACACTGCTGGCTCATGTCCAGTTTTTCTTCCCCCAGTGCCCCCAAGTCCTTCTCCCCGGGGCTGCTCTCCATCCCCTCATCCCCCAGCCTGTATTGATAGCGGGGGTTGCCCCGACCCAGGTGCAGGACCTTGCACTTGGCCTTGTTGAACCTCATGAGGTTCGCACAGGCCCACCTCTCCAGCCTGTCCAGGTCCCTTTGGATGACATCCCATCCCTCAGGCATCTCAACTGCCCCACTCAGCTTAGTGTCATCTGCAAACTTGCTGAGGGTGCAAGTTTGAATATTACAGCTGAGTAAAGATTGGTACAGAAATTGGGGAAAATCTGGGGAGTTTTGAGGTCTTGGGGATCCAAATAAGCCTCCATAGGAAATAAAGTCACCGTAAGGGGAGCGGCAAAGCCAGTGCCCTGCGCTGGTTCATGGCCATCATTTTGCCTTGCTCGTGACAGCAGGTTTTTGCCAGTTGCTTTCCTTTCCTAAAGGTCACAAAATAACAAGTCATAATATATTTCCATGAAGACAAGTTTTAAGGCTGCAGGGGATTTTCCAAATTGGAGCAGTCTGAGGACACCGCGTAGGACTGGGATGGGGTTTGCTGTTGCAGAGATGTCCATGTCGAGGATGTTGGTTTATATACTGGGAGGTTTAACCTGAGAGCTGAGGATGGGAAGTTTAAGATCTAGAGACCCCGAGCAGAAGTTTCTCAAGTAGATCTGGTTCCCAGAAAATGCCCTATGAGTGTTCTGGAAAGCAAATTAGCCCCAAAAAATAGTAGTGTAGGCTTGTTTGCAACTTTTCACCATATGAAATTGTCAACTTTTGAATTGAATGTTTGTATTTTCCTTTGGTTCGTATTTCTTTTCAAATCAAAACTCCCTTCTCTGATGTTTTCTTTCCCCACTCCATTGCTTCTTAAAGAAAAAGCATTTTAAAAAAAAAAAAGATCTCCCCACCACCTTGAAGGAAATCCATAAAACACTAAAACTTGATTATTTTTCCCCAAGACGTCTCAAAAAGTCTCTTGGACAGCGAGATGCTTTTTTCCCCATCACTCCTTCCCCCAGTTTCACCGAAACAATTCCCAACCCTTCATTTTCAGATGACCACAGCCTGAAGTTGCTCCTGGCATTAGCATTCACCGCCAAGCCAGCCCTGAAATCAAACACTACTGCTCTGCTCCGGTATCTTTTTTCCCCTCTCTGCATTCATCGCGTTGCTGTAAATCAATCCTATCAGCTCCCGAGTAAATAGAATCAGTTCAAAACATTGAAATAACCCTACACATGCCTTTTTCTTTTTTTTTTTGGCAAGAAGAAGAAAAATCAGAATGAATAAGGGAATGAATAAGCAAATACAAAAAAATTGTGTAGTTTGGTGATTTTTTTTTCATGCTTGCTGGCTTTCTCCTCATCCAGGTGTTGGGTGGCTTAACAGATTCCCCATATTTCGCTGACCCACAGATAGGGTTTGCTGGGGCTTTGCTTCCAGTGGATGGAAAGAGTGGGTGGCAATAGGAGCGGGTGGGATGTGTGACCCAAAAAGGCTGGTGGGACCCATTGCATCTGCACGGTGCCATCAGAGAAGGTTTGCTCCCCAAGAGTTTGGGGTGAAAATGCTCATTTGCAAATCTGCATTTATGTTTGCAAATCTCAGATCCCACGGCATCTCACAGCTTAGCCCGTGTCACCCCTGGGCTGGCATCGCCGTTGCCTCTTGGCTGCAAAAGTGAGCCAAAACCTCAAACCCATCCCGGGGTCTTTGGCCCTAAGCCCAGCCTTGCTGGAAAAGATGCTGCAGCTCAAGGACCCCTTGAAGTGGGCTGCGTTGAGCCTCTCCTTTGCGAAAGGAGCTCGGAGCCCCCCGACGCCAGCCCTGGGGTGTCCCCATCCTCTTTGCACGCAGCAAGGCACCGGGGTTTTACCACCAGCGGTGCAAGCCCCGAGATTCGGGGTGATGATGGGAGAAGCATCACCACACAAGAAGGAGTCAGGAAATAAATAGATTTAAAAAAACTAAGGCCTTATAGCTGAGTACTACTAATAACAATATACTATGGCACCAGCAGAGGCACAGGAAAGGCTCGGTGTATTTATAGACCTAACTAACTAACCCTCGGATCCAGGTGCCACGTTTTGACTCCGTACCACCTTCTCCGCTGGATTTTGTCTCTGCCTGAGCATTATTTTGGAAAGAGTTATTATTATCCCTGATTTATCGCTCTGCACTAGGGGGAACTCTTACTTTCCGCCGAGACAATTACCGAACCCTCGCGGAGAGCCACTTCAAGGAATCACAGCCTCTGCTCCGCCGCTGATTGCAGACAGACGAGGTGATGTTGCTTTACCGAGAGGATGGTTGATTAGGTATCAAGCTTCATCCCCCCGTTACCTGCAGATGGTATTTTCATCTGTATTAAACGGGCAGTTTAAAGCCTCTTTATTATTAAAACAGTAGCTCGTGATTTGTTTTGGTGGAGATTTTTTTTTTTTTACCCTTTCAGGGAAGTTTTAACCTTCTTTCCCTTCTATTTGCTGTTTCAAAAGCAGACATGCATGCACACGAGTGCATGGGTCTTGCTGCTCCGCTGTTTTGCTCTCCTCCAGCTTACTCTATCCTCTAAACCACTCATCGCCACCTCCTACCCCACCTTCTCAGGCTGATACGGGCCTATCGAGAATATAATCAGAATAAAGTCAATTAAGGACAGGATTAGCCTCAGAGGAGGTTAATAGGACGGTGACAACAAGACATTTATTCACAAGTCTTTCCCTTCCACCCTTCACTGTCCGAGCCTATTTTCCCCAGGCCCATCACAAATGAGCTGCATGCTAATGTCTCACCAAGCACGCTGCTTTCTGTGCAAGGAAAGCCCTGATGAAAAATTAAAAAAAACACCCCAGAAAAGGAGTTTCTGGACCCAACGACCCCTCGTGCCAAAATTGCCCCAGCCCTGCTACGTGCTAGTGGGTAACCCCCAGGGAAAGAAGGGTTTCTGCTCTGTGAAAACACAAATTTCAGCTTTTTGCTCTTCATTTTGCATTGCCCTCTGCCCTACCTCTCTGAAAGAGTTCTAGAAGAACCAAATATCAACATTTTGAGGTGCAGCGCACATGGCAAACCCTAAGGCTTGAGCAGCAGCAGCCCCGTTTTTAGGTGGTGGATGGCACAGCAGCAGGAGCACAGTTGCACCCCGAATGAACGGGGCTGGAAATTTAAACACCCTACCGAAAGCCAAGTGTAGGGTTTTATTTCCGAGCAATTTTACCACGCGGTTGCTTGGAGATGACCATTCCATGACCAGATGTGCTGTCACAACTTTGCACCCCCACCGCGATTGTGCCATGAGGACCTCTCCTCTCCGAGTGGCTTCTCCAAGCTCTTCAACCACCTCTGGGGCAGCCGAGCAGGACGTCTTCGTGGCTGCTGAAAGCACACGTTGTTTCCTCTCCCTGGAAGAGGACTGAAACAGCAGCAAAAAAACCAAGGAGTATTTGGAGGTCGAGAGCAGCTGAGGGTTTGCGGAGTTATTGTTGCGGTTGTTTGCACGGATAACGAGCCCACCTGAAAGTATGAATAAACCCTGATTTATCCAAAAGCTTGAGAATAGCTGGACGTGGAGTGGAGGGAGGTGTCTACACAAATTCCAGTCTATTTTTATTGTTTCCACTGCGATTTTCCCAGCTTGCTGTGGTGAGAATTGAATTGAGAATCGATGGTATTGGCTGCCTCCTCCAGCTGGGCACACCTGTAAATCCCATGGGGGACTGGCTGCTTTTTTCGGCTGGCCGGGTAGGTATCCCAGCAGTCAGTGCCATCGTGGCAGGCATGGTACAAGCCATGAAAATAAAAGGCTGGTGCCAAAATCCCAAAGATTGCAAAGAAGCAATATAGCCAGTGTGGAGCCTGGGAGATGTCCCAGCCCTACCAGGATATATCTATTTTTTGGGGAAAGGGATGTTTGGACCACAACACTCTTAACAGTCCGGAACAATTTCAGATCATCTGGCTCCTGCCTTTGGCAGCTTTGGGTTTAATCATCCAAATATATGATCGTTTGCGGGTTTGGATCCTTGGGCTATTGATACATATTCCCCCGTAGGTTTGTTGGAGGGGCCAGATCTGGCCTTAGGGATCACAAGCAAAGGCAAAAGAAACAGAGAGAGTACATACAAAAGTATTCTGAATAAAGTACTCCTATACGTGCTCCTAAATAAGTACTTCTGCCGCGATTGCATCCGCACCTGTATATTTAATACTGGAATGGATCGTTTCTCCCCAATTTGTCTAATCCATTACTTTCACCCCATCTATAATTTGGATTTCCACAAAATCCTTTGGAAAGGAGTTCCACAGTTTAACCAATTATTTTTGTTAAGCCTGCCTCTTGCTGATTTTATCCAGTGCCACTTCAATCTTAAGACGCTTGCAGAAATGAGGATTTCCCTTTCGCCTTCTCCGTGCCATCCACGGTTTGTAAACCTCCATCGAATCCTCCTTTGGCTGCCTCTTTTCCAAGGTAAGAAACCCGAGGCATTTAATCTTCTCTGGTATGAAAGCCTTTGTACCTTTTCTAGTTCTACCCATGAGGAATGGATTTCATTAAGCAATAAAAAGCTCGTTTGGCTGGTTTAGCTTAATTCACTTTCTGAGATGCAGGAAGGCGAGTACCCAGATGGGGCGAGAGCCACGACAACTCCTCCTTAGTTGCCCTGAATTCCCTCATTTTATACAAAAAAATCTGTAACATAAGGTTGATATCCCAAGCACTAGAGGCGTTGTGCCTCATTTTTGCAGAGGGGCAGCAAATTCCCAAGATTTGATGATCCCCCACGTTTTTTGGGTGGACTTCGCTGCAGGTCCCACCTTGACCAGGATGGGAAGCAACACCCAAAACAAGACCCAACACCCTGGGTCTGCACATGGTCCTGGATGTGGGGATGTTAACTGAACCCAGAAAAGCTTGGTTGAAAGGAGATAAGAATTAAAGAATTGGTGCCAGGAGGTGCCGAGGCTGGGGGAACCGCTCTACAAACACGCACATTATTTCTGGTGCCGCCGTTGAAGAGCGTTTCATCTCGTTTCTGTGCTCATGTTCAGGGTTGGGAAGGAGATGCCCACGGAGAGCAAACACTGCAAAAAAACCACAGACACTTTTCTGAAAGCTTTTGAGGACTTATTTTTTGGCAAAAAATAATCCCGTTATTTTCACATTTCTTTCATCCTTCATGTAGGTGTGCTCAAAACAACCTCAAAATGAAGATGACCTTTGCTGGGTTTCAGGGATGGACTCCTACAACCTCCGTGCTGGGAAAAGAACAACAAAATCCATCCAATTCCACTTCAAAACTTCACCAAGTCTCAA
Source organism: Balaeniceps rex (assembly GCA_013401315.1). Classification (NCBI taxonomy): domain Eukaryota; kingdom Metazoa; phylum Chordata; class Aves; order Pelecaniformes; family Balaenicipitidae; genus Balaeniceps; species Balaeniceps rex. The sequence continues at coordinate 30,049 of VYZW01025565.1, forward strand.
TTCATTTGTCCCCATCATCTTCCCAGGAGCCGACTAATCCTCCTGCAGCCAAGAGCTCGCTGCCGGCTTCACCTCTCGGGGGAGAGACTCACCCTCTCCCAGACCTTTTGTGAGAAGTGGCACCGTTATCCAATTTCCTCCTAATTGCGCTAACAAGGATGAATTAGGACTTTCATCAACAGGGGCGAGCGATCAGTTTGGAGTCAGCCATGGGCGACAGAGCCAGAGATTAAACAAAACTATCATGTTAATGTCTAATAATACAACAGCAAGTGGAAATTAAGCACAAGACAAATATGCTGTGCCGGCGACATTGGAGAGTTTGTTCTTTAAACACAACGTTATTTTAAAGGCAATGCTATTATTAGGGCCATCTAACTTAATTTCGTAGGCATAATAGAAAAGTAAATGTGCCGCAGTTGCACTTTATGTGCAATTTCGAAAACAAACCCAAACTGGGGGAGAACACGGCATGCTACTGAAATAGCCACTCCAGCTAAATTCCTCTCTGATATACGTTAATTATCTCCAGCAGGGAATGGACGATTTCATCTGGAGCCACGGCAGACGGCTGGATGCTCCCCGCGATGGGAGCGAACCCCGTGACGTGCCAAAAAAAAGTGAGAGCAGCCGCGGGGTCCGGTCCCCCCCCATCACACTGTAAAATCCAGAGGGATGTTTTAACCCCCGGTTTGCTGTCGCCTTGACATGAGGCAAGCGGATTTATTCCTTGGTATGGACCCATATTTATCATCCGGATGCTCATAAATGCGTCACTGATAATTTTCCGACGGCAGCAGGTTTATTGGGTGGGTCTGGCATTTTTTCCTGCTTTGTCCAGTGGGAAAATATTTCCACCTGGGATGATGGGGTTTGTCCCCCCAAAAATGCCCACGCAAAGCTTTCCTTTAGCGCGTCAGCAGAAGCAGCGGGAGGCAGCGCTGATAACTCCCCCCTTCGCTCGTGCGATGCGATCTCAGGATTGATCTGAGGGTAAAGCGATGCAATCCAATCCCCCTGCACGCATTTTGTTTTTTCCAGCGGTGATATCATTTTTCCCTTTTATCAAGTCACATAAAAACTGTGTCTTAGTGCTCGAACATCTCATCCTGCACTTAAGGGAATGTTTTAGATGAGCGGCAGCATTGAAAGCCTTCTTTCTTTATTAATATCCAGCTCTTCTCTGGGACATTACCCCCTCTTTTATGAAGAACAGGGAGGTAGAGCAGGTTGTAATGGCCATGCAGCGGTACTCAGGTCTCAAGCTTTTTGGGTTATCTCCTTTTTGCTGCATGTCACCTCCCCTGGACCCCAAGGACACGCTCACAGTGGTGTAAATCTGGCATCAGGGTTGGCTTTTGGCTGGTGATGCTCAAGAAGGGGCTGATTTGTGCCTCCGTGAGCGTCAGGAGAGCAGGGTATTGCACTGTGGCTCTAACAAATCACACAGGGAGCCATCTCCACCCCGGTCCCTTCCTGAGCCAGCTCACGAGGGTCTCGTGAAGCCTAAAATAGCAAAGGAGAAAGGTTGCAAAGCGCTTCCCGTCCCATCGTTTATGTCTCATTGACGTTGAAATGCTTTCTCCCCCGGTCGGTGCATTCAGCGCATGTTAAACACAATATGAAATTCCGTCTCAGAAAACCCCAGAGATGGCTCTATCGACTGTCCTTTAAATAGAATTAAAATTGACCCGAGACAGATCTGCAAACCTATTGAATTACACAGTCCACCACCGACCTCAGGCTGGCCTTGCAGGAAGAAATAAAGCAGCCCGGAGCAGAAATGAGGTGGACATGATGACATTACGATGGGAACCTCTCAAGATGGACTTGCACAAATACGTGATGTGAACAAGGCAAGGAATAAAAAATTAACCCCTGCGGTGTGGGTCGCATGAGTTTTTGGGTGCGATAGGTGAAGGGCAAGAAGAGGTTGCAAGATGCATCGTGGCAAGATGATGACATGAAGAAACATGCAGAGCCCGTTCATCGGCCTTTCTTCATCCCCAGCATCGTGCTTTGAGCTCCACGCTAAAATAATTAACGTGGCATGAAGAGAAAAAACCCAGGAGCTGATCTGCTGTCCACCCCCCCGCCCTCAGCCTTGTTGTAGGAGATGGGAAATGCATGGGATTGCTTAGCAATGCTTTTCAACTTTTGACTGGCATATACGCATACCTTGCCTGCGCAGGCAGCTGCCTATCTATAGGCCATCTAATGGGCTCCGGTGGGAGCCCGGCCCCCAGTCCGCAAATCAGCAAACCTGGAAACTCATCAGCGCTTCAGGCATCAGTGGCATTTTAAAAGACCTTTATCATGAGTGGAATTAACAGGATACATCCCTCTGGAACCTGTTAGCTATTTTATTCAGACCCCCACGGACAAAAAAAAAAAAAAAAAAGGCATCTATTTTGTTTGAGAAAAATTGTCTTTAGGGCATTTGTACTATTCAAGGCTGTGCGATGCCAGGGGACAACGGGAGGCGTTTTATCAACTTTGCTTGCTGGTTGAGACCGAAGATATATAGGTCGCTTGGCGGGGTAAAAATGAATCACTGTAAGCAGGGATAGCCCCTCCTCGCCGGGGTATCCCTGCCTTGGAAAGCAGTATCAGGTCTGCACGGAGGTGCTGGTGATCCAGGTGGTTTGGGGCTGGATGTCCTGGCAGGGAAGTGGAAGGGGAGCAGCAGGATGTATATGACACACCGTGCCTTGGTAACCCAGCTGGAATATTTTCTTCTCTTTTTCTCTTTGGTGCAAACATTTGCACATGATGTTATCTCCTTGGTCTCCAAATGGGAGGAAATGATGGCATGGCTTGAGAGCGCACCCTGATTTATACCTGCGTGCGAGCCCAGCACAACCCAGCCCCAGCCACGGCTATTATTAGCTGACAGATTTTAAAGAAAAACTATATAAATCTCCCCTTGTGCCATAAATACATTTCTGCCTTGGGAGACCACGAAGAAGCTCATTATACCACATCCTGAGAGAGAGGCATGTGTCATCTGCAGTGACAAGCCATGCATCCTCAAGTTACCTCGCCGGCCGGGCCTGGGGAGCATTTGCTGAAGTTAAAGGGAGTTTGATGCTTGCTCAGGGCAGAGGAAGAGAAGATGCTCTATTTTAGCAAGGCAGGAGCCCAAGAAACAGGATTCTTGGGTTTCATTCCCCCTGCCTGGCCCCAGCAGGGAAATATAAACTACAAATTAGAGGAACAAATTGTGGGAGGCTGGATTTGAGGGCTGCTGCAAGCTGCTTTCTTTTTTCGCAGGTCAGTTTGCTCCCAGGGCTTTTCTGCAGGTGAATGCGATGCTCATACCAGAAATAAAGAAGAAATAAAAAAAAAGGGGGGAGGTTTGTGTCTGAACGTGGGTCCAGTGCAGTGTCTGATGTTGCCCCATGGACCTGGGAGCAGAAGCCATCCCTGAGGAATTTCACACATCTCTGGTGCAGTTGCCTCTTTCTTTTTCTCATGGATGGAAACAGCTGGATCAAAAGGAGTTATTCCTCCAATAATTCCAACTAGACCACCGTACCTGATGCGGGTCTTCCAATTCAACCCAACCCCAGCCCTCCACAAAGTTTCCCTGCGTGCTTTTTCACTACCATAGGGTTTAAAAACCTCCCTTCCCCTATATGCACAAGGCGCAGCTATAGATCTCTATTAGCATGCAACGCAGAGCAGCAATCTCTGTAGTACAAACCAGTTCTCCAGATTGAGAACTTGCCAAGTGTTGGATAAGCTGTAATAAAGTCTCTTGTTGTAAGAGCACCCCGCTGACACAGGCTCTGATCTGAAAGGAGTGGGAGCAGAATTAAATTCCCTCGGCTGAAGCCTGTCCATTATTCTTGGGCATTGGATTGCAGGAGCCGAAAAAAGCCGCTCTGGAAGCAATAAAGCGCTCGCTATGGAGAGCCCTGAAGTGTCGTGTGTGTTTGGCATTGGGAGAAATCACAGAAGGCAGCTTCAAAATCACAGCAGCTGCGGCTACCCGAGGCTTGCAAAAGGGTTTTTGCAGGGGGAAAGACACAATCCTGGGAAAATGGATGGGAGCTGGAGAGCGGGGAGGGAGCGTTGAGCTTGGCTGCACGTTGCCTAAAGCCCACCCGATGCGGAGATCTGCTGAGCGGCGTTAAGTCCCTCAGTGCCTGGCTTCAGGCAAGTCACTTCAGGCCACGTTTTTAATATAGTTTGAAGCCAAAAGGCTCAGCCAGGTGCCTTGTGGGATTTGCAATAAGGTCTGAGTGCTGCAAGTCCTTGAAATCCTGTAAAGTGGGTGAGGAATGAGCTGAAGTCAAGTGAGCATCAGGGACCCGGTGCACACAGAGCATGGGTGTTGCGTGGCTTATCCAGGGGAGAACCGAAATGGGTTTGCTCCAAAATACCCTGGAGTTTCTACCTTTTCATACCAAAAAGCCTGAAAAGATGCTTTTCAGCCTGAAAGGCATCGCATTTCATCCTCCAGATCTTGTCTGTCCGCCTATCAGCCCCATCTCCCATCCCCACTGCCAAGGGAAGAGCCCTCCTTCTCCGGCGCTGGCCGAATGGCTTTATTAAGATGCATCTTGTATCGATGCCCTTTCCTCTTCCTCCCGTGCCATTCCCCTGATCTTTGTGTCAGCCGCAAACTTTATCAAGGGTGACGTGATGTTTTCTTCCAGGTCATTGATAAAAATGTCAAATAGCAGCGAGCCGGCCCTTGCAAGCAGCAGGGAGCAGAAGACCCTGTGGATTCCCGCTTCGAGAGGTGCCTTTTGAAACTTGTCAACCAGCCAGTTTTTAATCCATCTAATTTCTGCCATGGTGATTTCCTACCCTCCCAGTTTCTTAATCAAGATGTCGCGCAGGACCCAACCTTGCAGGAGCCCGAGTACATTACGCTGACAGCATCACCTTTATCAGCCCAGATTTATAACCTCATGAAAAAAAGATATCAACTTAGTTGGGCAAGATTTATTTTCCATAAATCCTTGTTGATTGGCATCCTTTATGTTATTCCCTTTAATTCCTTATTAAACAGGTCCCGTACCAGACATCCCATTATTTTGCCCAAAATCAATGTCAAGCCGACAGGGCTGTAATTACACAGGTCATCTCGTTTATCCTTCCTACACATTGGCACGATGTTCGTTTTCTTTCAGCTTTCTGGATCTCTCCCAGTGCTCAAGGGTTTATTGGAGATCAGTATCGCAGGCTGACCTATATCTGACTGAGTGGCACAGGCAGGGATTGGATTATTATGCATCCCATATGGAGATCTCATTATTAATCAAAATTCAAAGACATTTCAACTCTACCCTTATGGGGTTTGAACCAATTTCTTACAAGAAGTGGAGAAAACGGGCAGAAAGCAGCTAAAACCAAAAAAAATATGCTCATCACGTATGCACAAACACCCCAAAATACGTCGGTGCTCTGAAATCCCAAGGGTTTGGACATAAAGTTGGGTGCGTGTATATGGATGCGCGTAGCGAGGACTTTCTAGAAATGTTTTTATTTTCACTGCCACCCTGGTTTTCTGGCCCAGGAATATTTAGCTCGTGCCTGGGCGAGTGCTTGCTACTTACGCTGACGGCGTTTTCACGTTGCAATCTTTATTTCTCATTTGGGTTATAGACGCTTTCCAGCATCCACTGCTTTTGAACCTATGAATTAAAACGTCCACGTACCCTATCATCGCTCCCAGTTCAGCAGAGGACAGGATATCTGTCCGGGCATGTTTTTTCTTGCCACTAACTCAGGTGAAAGCCGTGCTATCGGCTCGACACCTAACGCTGTTTGGACAGGAGCGGCAAAGGCAAAGGAAGGCATTTTTCATCAAAGCCGCTAGATTTCTCGGCCAATTTTAAGCGGATGGCGGCTCAACCAGGGCATCCTGTTTCGGCCCCGCTCCTTTGCCCTGGGGATTTTCAAAGGAGCCTCTGGCTCTGATCTACACGCAGAGCATCCCCTGCCCTTTCAGAGCAGCTCCTTCTGCTGCACTCAACAACAGAGAGCGGCTCAGCCCACGCAGAGGAGAGCGATAGAGGGAAAAGGGAAGGTATGAAAGGCTTAAAAAAAATTCTCTGGAAGCACGGATTGGATCTGAGCTGGTGCCACGCACGTGGGACTGCAAAATAATTAGGAAGGAAAAACAATTTTTTGTTATTAGGATGTTTTTCCCCCAAGGCCTCACTGCACCTGCCTGATGCCGGGAGGTTTTTTCCTCTTTTTTTGTGCTGATGCTGGGATTTACCTCTCTTTTCTCCTCCTGAAGTTCAGCTTCCCCCACTCTGTTACCCCAGGATGTAGGAATGATTTTTCCTTGGGGTGGGAGGGAAACTGAGGCAAAGAGGGTGAGCCAAGGCGAGCGTGGCAGGGAGAGAGCACTTTTTGGCTCCCCTGGGGCTGAGCAGCTTGGGGTTCAGGGTTACTTCTCTTCCCAAACCTGCCCAAAACTGCTGCCACCCTGCGAGACTGACAAGGTTAATATCTCCATGGGTTCTTGGGGAACCTACTGAATTATGAGCCACTCGCTGGCCAAGGCCAATGTCTTCTCCTGCAGCCAAACCAGCTGAAATCATGACCTGGTTCTTCACCCATCCCTCACAGCTCCAGGGAAGCCATGCTTGAGGCTGGCCAGGTATAAAAAGGCTCCCTGGTGTCTTGCAGGAGATGGCTTTTCCCAATCCCCCCCGCCTTGTTCGAGGAGTTTTGTGTCTGCGAGCATCATGCTGGGTGCTTGTCTCTCTGGCTCCAGGCCTCCCCGAGGATATGACAAGCCAGAACACATTGCAGAAGGAGTTCAAAATTATCTATTGCCAACATCCACTTAATCCATCGTGAGGAGAAGCGAAAAGCTCTCCAGGCCTGCAGGAGCTCTGAACAAGCCGCCGTTTCTTATGCTGAGCCTGTGTTCCCACTTGTCAGTTTGATTTCTCAATGCTTTACAATCTCTGGTATTCTCGGTGAGGATACAGCATCACGTCCATCACCCGTTATCACTAGGTCCCCGTGTCTCCCTTTCTTCTCTCTCAGGCTCTTTGCAATCTTGAACCAATGAAAAAAAAGAAGAAAAAAAAAAAAAAAAGGAAGAAAAAGGAAAAGAAGAAGAAGCAGCAGCAGCGGCTTTTCAGTTCCTTATCCACTGCAGCCTGGATTACATCCAGGCCTCTTGCTATGATCCTTCAAGTTCCTGCTAAACATGCCCTGCATCTCCCGATAACATTAAATCTGCATCTCTGTTGGGTTTATCAACGCTTCTGGGGACGAGCAGGGCTGGTGCAGGAGGAAGGAGCAGCATTGCAACAGGTTATGGTGCGTGAGGAGATGGGGTGGAGGAGCACAGACACCCTCCTGGGGCTGATTTGCTCCCAGCTGGGTCTGGGCACGGGTGAGACTAAAGGAAGCAGGACCACCACAGGATACCTGCACGCTGGGTTGAGTTACCCAGGAGATGATGAATTTGCAGGGCCCGTGAGGCCCCCAGGCTGCACAAGGCTGAGGCGCTGCAGGTCAAAGTTTCTAGGCATAAACAATTTGATTTTCCTATCCCGTTACTCAGGTTGTGATTAAGAAATCAGCATCCCGTCGTAGCACTGCAGCTGCTGGTAAGCGAGGATTGTTGGTGCAATGAAACGAAACTCCAAATTCATGCAGGAAGTTAATGAAGAGAAAGAGAGTCTTATTTTGGACTCATTACAGTCAGCAATGATGTCCAATTAAGAGAAATCCACTGCGTATCCCCAGCAGTGATTTAAAAATAGCAGATATAGGCTTCAGTTCTTCTTGGGCTCAAAAGGAAGGGAAGCGGGGTTTTAACTCTTTTACTGCACTTTCTGCTTCGTGAGGGCAAGGCATGGCTTGAAATCAGCTTCCATGAGTACTGACAAAGAGCGTCTCCAGACCTTGTTGGCAAATCCTGGCCTGTTGGCCACTGGGGCTGTTGGCTGTTGGGGCTGTTGGCCATCGGGGGTGTTGGCCATCAGGGCTGTTGGCCATCAGGGCTGTTGGCCAGTGGTACTTTTGGCTCTTGGGGTTATTGACCATTGGTACTTTTGGCTGTTGGGGTTGTTGACCACTGGGGCTGTTGGCCATGGGGGCTGTTGACCATCAGGGCTGTTGGCCATCGGTACTTTTGGCTGTTGGGGTTGTTGACCATTGGGGCTGTTGGCCATCGGGGCTGTTGGCCAGTGGTACTTTTGGCTCTTGGGGTTATTGACCATTGGTACTTTTGGCTGTTGGGGTTGTTGACCATTGGGGTTGTTGACCATTGGGGCTGTTGACCATTGGGGCTGATGGACATTTGGGTTGTTGGCCATCGGGGCTGTTGGCCTTCGGTACTTTTGGCTGTTGGGGTTGTTGACCATTGGGGCTGTTGGCCATCGGGGCTGTTGGCCAGTGGTACCTTTGGCTCTTGGGGTTATTGACCATTGGTACTTTTGGCTGTTGGGGTTGTTGACCATTGGGGCTGTTGGCCATGGGGGCTGTTGGCGTAGACTGTTGTCCACAGGCATCTTTCCTCTAACCTGGTCTCCACAGGACCAGTGGAACTGTAGCTACAAGCCATTAGGGTTCAGAGTCCTGTATGAGCCTCATAACTGATGCAAACAAAGGCCGAGTTTCCCCTTTATTATTTCATGAAATCACCAAGAAGGTGGGGGGGAATTAAGATGCCTGGACCTTAACACGGATGATTTCTAAGGCGCATCTGAATTGAGCATTCACAAGACTTATGGCTTGTTTTGGTCATAACCCCCGTGCAGCCGGTCTTGTGCACTGATGTTATTGATACAGCCAGTAATTACATTTCCACATAGGCATTTTTTCTGTGTGTCTACACTGTGTTTATTACAGACTTTCAATTATTCATTTCTTCCCCTCTCTTTCCATCCCTCCCTTTTCTTCTTTGCCTATTTTTTTTTCCTCCTTGTCTTATTTTTCATCTGTCTCTTGGTTTTTTCTCCACCTCTAATTCCTATGTTTCCAGACCATCTCTCTGACCTGGACAAGGACCCTGAAGACCAAGACCTTGTTGCCATCCCCGGACAACTTTGGCTGGGAGTGGGATATCTCCTCTCCGTTCAATTTTCTCCCCACCTTTTGCCCCAGCTGATTTTTCCGCACCGCTGAGCTCCTGCCACAAACCTCCCTCGTGCCTTTTCTGTTACAGAATGAGAAATAAAAATGTGGTGCCGTTGTTGCTGCTCATCTATCTGCCGTGCCTAGGTGAATAATGCAAGGAAACATGTATGTATTTATACAGCAAATGGGAAAATACATTTCTTAAGATGAATGAGGCTGTTTTCAGCCTTGATGCACCCAATAAAATAACCCAGTATCAAGAGGGAGGTTTATTTTGAAGTCTGGACGTGTCATAATATCAGCTCCCAACCAGGACTTCAAATTACATAAATCAGAGAAAGGAAGAGAAAGGGAAAGGCCGGGAGAGCAACGAGCACAGGGGGAACGTGGACGTATAAAAAGCCAGGCACGAGGAAGCAGGCGTGGGATGTGCAAACATGAGGACACCTCAGCGGGACCTGCTGGATGGATACGTGAGCTGAGCTGAGCTTTGACACCAGCTCTGGTGTCTCCTCTTTCTTTTGGCTCATGCATTTTCCCCTCTGCACTTGGGTCCGGAGCAAATTCCCTGGGAAAATCTCCAGGGGTCTGGGAAACCGCAGTGTTGGGCAACCTTGATGCTGCCTGGCGGGGGACACGCCAACCATGAACTTGTCCCCAAGCCTGTGGGGACAGCAAGCCCTACGCACACCTAGATCAGCTTCAAATCCACCTTCAAAATCCTTTGACTTTCCACATTTCCACCTCCAGGAGCCTTGTGGCAGCCAGAGACTTTTGCAAATGAGCAGAGACGTCGTGATAGGTTTACGAGCAAGCCGTAAGTTGATTTTTGACGGGAAAACAGAGTATTTTCTCTGCAGAAACCATTGGCTTTTTAATACCTTCCCCCCGCTAAAACAAAACTGCCAAGTTTTTGTGTGTTGGTGTGCAGCTTTCTGCTTTCCCAGTGGAAATTTGGGGGGGTGTTTGGCACGGCACATGCTCTTCCCAGCTTAAAACTCGGTTTCTCGCCAAAGCAAAGTGGGGGAGACGTGGGAAAAAAAGCACGTAACAAGCCGTAGGCTTTATGTCACAGCTTTGCCTGGCACGAAGGAAAAAAAAAATAATCCCATGCTGCCTTCCTACAGCCTGGAGAGAGCTTTCCTCACAACACGGCAGCGTAAAGCATGTTGTGATCTCCATTTAGGATTACCGCTGTTATTTATCTGTGCAGTGTCATCTAGATAAGGAGCGAGAGAGGAGCCCGAGGGTAAAAATACCGCTGGTCTTCAAGAGTCACAGGACTGAAGAGATGCCCCACCGCAGCGCTCGCTCGTGGCACAGCGCTGGTCCATCCGTGGAGGATTTAGTGGCTTTTGGGGGGTGTTTAGCAACTGGGTTTTTTTTTTTCTTGGGAAGAAGCTGTAGAAGGAAATATTTCTGTTAAAATCCTTTGGCAAAAAGGGTTGGCTCCATTTGCATGGTTGAACTTCAGAGAAGGCAGCTGCAGCCTGAGCGTGCTTTTCCCAGATAAAACGTTTTTATGGGGAAAAGAAGAGCTTCTGATGTTTTGGAGACATGGCTCCCGGTGCAAAAATACCTGCTCCCCGTATAGTTTTCCTCCCCCAAAGTTTGCTTTTTGGGGGAGGCATTGCTAAAGCCAAGCAGGAGGAGCTTCCTAAAGCCCAAACCACCTGGGGATGTGGCTGCAGAAACCCCTTTAGGAGAAGTGGACAAGTCAGGGTCACCCAACAAATTTGTCTACCCCACTCCAGCTTTGTCCTTGTCACCATGGCTGTATTTCTTGCTTGCGGCAGATCGGTCTTGCAGGGGATGTCTCACTTACTGGGAAGGCTTCATTTCCAATAATTTTCAGACGTTGCTGCCCTTATGATTTATCCCCCTTTGGTTTAGATCTCATTTTTCCCAATTTTACCTTTGTCTCCAGGAAACCTTGTCTATTTTAGTGCAATTTCCTCTCTCTTTCTGGCTCACCTGCTCCCTGCAGCCCAAATTTGTCTTCTTTTCATATTTATTTCAGTATTTGTCTTTCTCTCCCCGTGCAGGCTGTATTCTCAGGATTTATCTCCTCCGTTTCCATGATCTGTCTCAGAGTCCGGTGACTTTGTTTTCCCTTCTTGAGCCTTTTCCTTGGGTAATATTTAGCCGTGGCGTTTGCTGAGGGCTGAGGGATGGGGAAAGGGAGAGGAAAGGAGAGGTGGAAAGGGGGTGGTGGGGAGATACAGATGGGGAGAGCATTTTTGGAGCCTTGCCCCTATTTCAGCACATGATGCCCAGGGAGCAGCAGTTGGTTGGGCACGATATTGTCCAGCGTTTAATTCAGGCATCCGCGGCTCCTCTTGGTGCTAGGCAGATATTATACCCTGAAAAGGAGCATTTTGGGTTGCTTTGAAACCTCTTTAGCATGGTGTGGGATGGGAAGATGCAGCTCTTGATACAACACGGGCTCTTCATCCTCTGCAAAAGGGGATAAAGGTCCCCTTGCCTCAGTTTCCCCTTTTGTAGGGAAAAATAATAGTGTTAATGCCCATTTCACAGGGAACTCAAACTTTTTCCAGCAGAGGACTTCATTCAACAGTGAAAAAAATAGAAGCTTTTCTAGCAAAAAAAGACCTTGATGTTCCATAAGAAAACCTAAATGATAAATTTAAATTAAAAAAAATATTTGGAGTTCTTTTCCAGTTTGGGGTAGCAAAAAGAAAAAAAAAAAAAATCAAGCAAGTAGTTTCAACAAGTTCTGGTTGAAAAGATGAATTTTCCTCCTCCATATACGGCCCCGGGGTGATTTGCAGTGGAGACCTATCAGCTTTGGGTTGTGATCGAAAGTTTCAATAACCGACAACGAAGGAGGATGAAGCCCTGGGGGAGTGTGTGTGTGGGGGAAAAGCTTCTCAGGGTTACTTGCTTCCAGCAATTTGGGTTATTTTATTAATCGGGGGAGTTTGGGGAGCAGCATGTGCATGACTTCTGTCGCTTCCCACCCTCCGTTGCCCAACCAGCACTGCCCAACCCATCGCTTATCCCCTGCCATTGCCTGACCGCCACGACGTGATGTATGGCGCAATTTGCAAAAAGGTGATTTTTTTTCCCCTTCCTGGCAAGAACGCAGGGGGCTGGGAGGAGAAGTGATACAGAGTGAAAACAAAATCATCTCTGCACTTCTTCTCCAGCTCCGCCAAAAGTCTTGTGCGCTGGGGAAGGGCAATGCTTCATGCCCCTTGTTTCCCATCAGCATCACTTGCCTTCCATGCAATGCTCTTCAAAACTGCCCTCTGGGTACATCTCAACAGACTCCCCATTCCCTCAACCCCAAATACAGCCTCCACTCCATCTTCTGGCATCTTCCAAGTGTTTCTAAATATTCCTCACAGGATGGCTAATGTGCTTGGTTTGGTGCGTGGATAAATCTGGGCTGGGTCAGAGGCAAGGGGAGGGCACTTGCCTTAAGGCATCTTTGTAACTCTTCCCAGCATTAGTGGCCAGCCCAAAATTGGAGATCCCTGTGTACCCCTTGCACCTAGTAAGAGCCCAACGCTTCCCTTGCAGCAGCCCCCAACCATTCCAGCTCCCCGTTGAGGTCTCCCAAACCTTGAGGAACTCTTTTTCAAGGCTTCCCTTTTATTTTCATCCTTAAGCTTTGCACCATCATTAAATAAAAAGCCAGCTTGTCTCTATTTCCATAGAGATAGAGTCTGCGGATGACCAACTGTATTCATTCTTCTACGTTTTCGTCTTCAGGAAGAAGGAAATCTCTTCCTGAAATACCAATGTATTTACCCATCAGCTTGGGATTTCCAGCATTTCTCCAGCCTGGCTGGAGCAGCCGTTTCTCCTTCCAGTGGGCTGCTGACAACCAGAAATCCCCAGCAAAGGCTCTGTTTTGGATTCACCCCAGGAACCTCTTCCAGAGTCGTGGTGATTTAAACTTTTAAATGAAAGCTAACTAACCAAAGCCTTCCAGCACTGCAGCATCGCTTTCCTCCTGCGTGGCAACCTCGCAGCTCATCCCTTTTTTTGGGGCAGAAAGGAACGAAAAAAAAAAAAGGTATCAGAGGCTTCCTTTATCAAAGCACTTAAAAGAAGCTGATGTGCAGACGCCACATGCGCAATTTATTGCTACAACAAAGCCAGGTGATAGGAATGAAACAGCGATTTGGGGAATTAACGGGCTATTTGTGAGCATGCTGCTGCCTGTGCTATGGGGCTCTCTCCCCATCGTGGTTATTAGAGGGAAGGCAAAGGAGGAGGTTAGGAGAGCTTTTCATTTTGCGGAGAGCTTTTCATTTTGCAAAGAGCTAGAGTAGGGTTGGCAGAAGAAATATGGGAAAAAAGTGGATTTCTCCAGGTCTGTGGGTGCGTGGTGGGAGGAATTATTGAGCATCATGAGACGACAGGGAGAGCAACTTCTTCCAAAGGCTGAAGAGTAGATGGAGCTTGGAGAATTGATAGGCGGCTTTCCAGGCTCTGAGGACATTTTTTGCCTCATCCACGATATTTTTCTGGTGGATTGCAAAGGGTTCAACGTGACAAGGAGCTCCAGCCACAGAGGTTGATGTTCTGCTCCTTGGGCGCATCCCACCAATGAAGCAGTGGTGCTCCCAGCGCCGATGCTGCCTGTCTACGGGGGCTGCCGAGGAGTCGGTAACTATTATTCCTGCCATCCTCCCTCTGAGCTTCTCCTTCTCGAGCAGCAATTCAATTACAGCTACTGAGAGCAGTTATCATCATAATCAGTCACTCATGCAACCAGCAGCGTTCACACAGAGGCACTTCTTCAACGGAGGAGACGCAGAGACCTTGCGCAAATCTTGGGGCGCTCATCTGAGACGAGCCTCCATGCGGCTTTTGGCTTATCAAGCCCAGCCTGGGCTTTTTGGCCTTAGGGAATTAGTCACGGAAAGGGTTCAGCCCCTTGTAAAGCCCAAGGTACCTCTAAGCATCCTCACCCACCACCATTTATTCCTCTTCTCCTCTAGCAGAGCAGGATTGCTCTTCCAAACCTTCTCTCTGATGTGCGAGCGTAGGTGAGGAGAACATCTCATCCCTCTTCCTTAGTGTCTTCTTCAGGAACAAACCCAGCTCAGACGTGGGATTTATTGGGCAGAGAGCATATGCCCTCGTTTCAATCGCATATGATCCACGAGATGTTTTTACGGATCTAATTGTCACATATGTTTGTTGTGAATCCGTAATGAGGGGCCAGAGCAGATGGCAAAGGCTGGCTGCCAGTCACGCTTCTGTAATACTGTATTTCTCTACGGAGGAGGCGATGGGATGGGATCGGACCGGTATAGCAAAACATGAAGACCCCACAGGTCAGTTTTTTGGGCTGGGAAACCTTTTTCTCCCTTGGGCAATAGCCCCTCACCTATGCCAGGCAATCAAATTAAAAAAAAAAACCCAAACCTGATACTTAAAGCTGATGGTTTCACCGCCTGACACCAATGTGGAGACCTGATTTTCAACACAAAGCCGGGATGCGAAGACTGTATCCCAACCTGTGTCCAAAATCACCCCATCAAAGCAGCTCATGGGAGGTTCAGTGCACAGATCCGTAGCCAGCTTGGGGGGAAAGTGGGGAAAATCCACTCACGAAGGACAAGCCTGCATCCTCGCTGCCTCCCCGAGCTAAATTTAAATTACCATGCTACCTGAACTTTACGCGAGCGTCACGCTTGTGCGATGCTATAAATACGGCTGAGAAGATACTTCTAAGTCACCAATTTCTGAGACTTGGAAGCAGAATTGGGCAAATTAAAAAAGAAAAAAAAAAAAAAAAAGGAGAGNAAAAGGAGAGAGGAGAAGGAGGAGGCGAGATCTCAGAGGTTTGCAAAGATTTAGTTATCCCTGCTCGGGAGATGATCCTGGGGATGGCTCGGGAAAAGTGCTGACCCGAGGAGGAGCCTGGAGAAGGCACTTGCACGCACGAACAACAGCGAAGCCAGCAGCAGAGTAGAAAGAGTATTGAGCCGCCACGTTTTGAAGTTAATTAGCACTGGGCAGATCATTAGCTACAGCGGCCCTTTTAATTAGAGCTGCAGGGCTCTGTTTCACTCTGTAATGTTGTCCACCCGCCGGCGAGGCTTTCGCGGGCTGCGATTCCTCTCGGGCAGCCCCTGACATTGCGTTGTTTCCGCGAGCGAAAGGTTTGTTAGCGTCCTTATTTCTGCTTTCCCGAACGGTTTAGGACGCAGAGACCTCTCCATCGGTCTCGCAACTAAATGCAGCTCCAGAGGCCAAGTTCAGAGCATCAAACCGCTTTTATAATTAAGCTTAAGGTGGCTTTGCTTTGCTTTGACCTCGTTCAGGCTCCTTCCGGGCTCTCCCATAGGTGAAATGGCCCCTTAATTGTTCAAACAAAGGCGAGCGGAATTAATAACCATTTTACCAAATGGCTGCTTTGAAATGCTATGAAAAAAAGAAATCAAACCAAGTGAGGGACTTTCCTCCAGCTTTAGGGAGTCACTGCTTCTGGGTTCAGCTATTTCTTGGCCGCCCCGTCTGCCCCTTGCATCCCTGGGTCTCCGATGCAATTCTCTTCAACCCCACCTTAAAGACTGATCTTTCTTACCGCGCAATTACTTTTTCGGTTCCCTTGGGTGATCGCTTAGGACTGGCTTTACCAGCATTGAAGGGGGAAAAAATGGGAAAGGATGAGGCTGTTCTTGGCTCGTGCTGGGAATACGGCAGCGAATTTATTTTATTAAGATCTGATAAGAGAAGGGTTTCTCTCCTCCTTTCTGCCTCACCTTGAAAACACTGTCTCCCTCCATCACGTGCGACCTTGGAAGTGGTTATTGGGCTGGACAAGAAAAACCTCCCATTTTCTTGCAATGTCATCCATTACTCAGCTGAACACACACGCGACAGGAGAAGATGAACACACACACACAAAAAAAAAAGAAGGAGCCTCAAAGAGAGCACAAATTAAAATGACTGAGATCAGATAACGAGGAAATACAGTTAAATTGTTTCCTTCCTTTCTCCCTCCGGTCTGGCCCTGGGGGAAATCCATCTAATTAACCATTCTGGGCCACTCGATGTTATTTTTCTGCAGGTTTGGGGGGAGTGAAGATGGAGCCGGAGATGCTGAAACTTTTTTTCCCTCCTCTCTTCTCTTTCCTCATCCGTTCCTTGACCTCTGCAGTTATCTCCGGACTTATCAGCAACACAAGATGGCTTTTTTCACATCAGTAAGCACCGTCTGAAATATAACAATCAGAAAGAGTAAGAGAAAAATAAATCAATGCCCACAAACAATGGCCAAAACAAATATGTATAAAGACCAGTTTTGATGAGTACAATTTACTCATAAAAAAGCCCCAAACAACAAAATCTGTGAATCTTTCCAACATTAATTGCTTATTTTGCCCTTGGGGAGAATACACTTCACATCCTGAACCAAAGATGGTTTGGTTTGGCCTCTTGCTTCCTTTTTTTGCCACCTTCTTCTGTTTTAAACGAGCTTTCATTTTAATAAATGAGATATTGTTTTCTTTCCTTGGGGTGCTGAGCCTGTGTTGAGGCCACCTTGGGGTGCAGGACACCCCTGGGTACCTGGGGGACAGATCCGGCCTCCAAGAGCAGCAAAACCTCCATCTGCCCATCCATCTGTGCAGCTGTAAGGAATGCTCCTCTTTGGCAATGGCATAATTTGGCCAGGACCTGACCCAGCGCTCGGTGAGGTGTGATGTCACCTGGATCAGACCTTTTTACCCAATTTGCCTCATTTTTAAGGATGGGAAGAGATGGAGCCTGGCAGGGGGCAGAGGCACGCGTGGAGCCTGTGCCTGTTCTTGGTTCAGCCCTTACCCACCGCGTAGCGTCTGAGGATGAATTTGCTGGAAGTGATAATTAAAAATAATATTAAAACAATTAAAAAAAAATAGATTCCTTTATTTCTGCAGGCCAGAGAGGAGAAGGGGGAGGGATGCTTTGGGTAAAAACAGCTCCTGTTCATCACTGAGTTAAAATGGCAGGAGTTTGGCTTATGGGGAAGGACCACGGATACCCCTGCATGTGGTTTGGCACATCAGAGCTGAAATAACTCCGTCCTCTCCCCGGCATGACTACCGCCCTTACCCAGCGCCCCGTCCTCCAGCCACCTCTCTTCCCTCCTCCGTTTGAAGCTACATCGGGTCTGGAGTTCAGCTTAATCCAACCACTAGATGTATTATTCATTTCTACGCTTTAATGATGTGATAAAGTTGCTGGAAATAGGGAAAGGCTCATTAAACTGCCATTTGAATATAGAACACAACTAAATTTTAAGGGAGAGGGAACCTCTGCCAGTCCCGCACCTTCTCCCTTCCCCACAGCCTGGAAAGAGCCCCAAAATCGGTGTCGTTGATGAGTTTTTTGCTGATGGGTGGTTGGCAGGAGGGAATTTGATGTGGGGCATCCTCAAGCATCCACCTCGGCTCCGATGCCTGCAGGGTTGGGGTCTGGTGAGGGGGTCTTTCTCGCCTCTCTGGTTAAAAGTGCCGAAATCAAAGGAGGAGCGAAGCGCTGGAGTTTGCTTCGGCTTTTCTGCCGGAGGCAACAGCATCTATAAAAGATGATCTGGGTCCTCTCAGTCCTTTGCATTTCCAAAAAAAACCCTCGGAGCCTCAGTCGCCCCAGCGGCAAAGCCGAGCTGAGACGGGCTGGGGATGCTGGAGGACAAGGGGGTGGCTGAGCTCGGCAGGGTACGGCCAGCCCTACGTTGCCCACCCAAAGCCATCGGCGTAAAGCAGCTCCTTGATGGCCTGCGAAAGCCCTGGCCAGCCGTGATGGAGTCGTTAGAGGTGAGACATTAACCACAGCGGGGTTTGTTTAGGGTTTATCCAGCCCCAATAATGGAAAACTTCCCCTTGCTCCCAGCCATCCCCCTTTTCTTTATATTTTTTTCTCTCCTCCCTGTTCTCCCATGCTGTGAAGAGATCTCTCTCGGCTCTCCTGATCAGTGGTTAGCTTTGATCTTCCCCAGAGAAGCCGGCTCAGTGGAGACGCTCAGCAGCCCTCAGAAAATAATTTCACCTTGCCGCAGACGAGGGGAGAGATGCCTGCCATCTCCTCCCCGTGCCCGGCGGGGCCGGGTTTAATGTGTGGGCTGGGATGCTGAGCAGGGATGCTGAGCAAGGATGCTGAGCAGGGATGCTCACCCACCCCGCGCCTGCCCCCGGTTAATCAGACACCACGGATGGGCAGGTATAATCCTGTTGCGGTGCATAGTCTTAATGAAGTGTACAGAAAAAATGCATTTGCTGATAAGTCCGCAGGAGCTGAAAATGTCTTTTTCTCCAAAAAATGTTGGTGTTTCACCCAAAAAGCTGGCACCAGGTGTCCCCTGGCAGCTGGTGGCCCCTGGCAGCAGGCTGGGTGCTGGGTGAGCAGCATGATGGGGATGCTCAGAGCAGCAGCAGCCCAGAGGAGTGGAGATTCAGCAGCTCTGCCATCGTTTCACCTGCAAACGTCCCCGTGTCGGTGGCTGATGCTTCGTTAGGGTGCAAGATTACTTTGCAAGGGGCGATTGGCCCATTCACCTTTTGATTAACAGCTTCTGTAGCTGGATTTCGGGATGCAGATTGCTGGAGGAATTAAGAAAGAAATAACAAACCCCAGTGGCCTCATGGCAGGAGGATGAATCCCCCAAGGCCATGAATCCCAAAGCTTTAACAGCCCCGTGATGTTGTTCCCGGCGTTGCGGTGCATTGGGAAACGCGACTGGGACTCCAGCAAGAGGTGGAACAGCCGCTGCACCCTCAATTCAGTTATTGTGTTGCTTCGTCACCCTCTGTTTGCCCTTTCTGCGCTTCTTCACTCCAGTTTGGGATTTGGAGACCCACCAACCTGCCGCACCTCCGTTTTCTTAAACCTAACACAGCCCTGCGGGGAGAAAGTTCGTTAGGAGTCCCGCTGCGCTGACCATCACCAGCTAATTACACGCTGCCTCCTTAAATTTCCCTTGACTTGTTTCTATTGGAGACGGGATTTGTCTCCCGTTAAGTCTGTCATTGCATTTCAATTCTCATCTCCGCATACGCTGGGGTTTGCGTAGCGGTTTACATTTATTTTATATTTTTTTCCCCTCTCTTTTTTTTTTTTTTTTTCCAAGTGCTTTGAGATAAAAGTGTCATGGAAATATGGTGTCATTGTTATGATGATGAGGGGACTATTTGTGGTGTGCCAGCACCCTTCTCGCTCATATTGAACCACTTGGGAACATCTCGACATCCCCCAGGTGGCATTTTGCTTCCACAAAGCCAACAACTTATGCTAATATATATACATAGAAAGTGCTGTGTGTATGTGCGTGCGCGTGTGTGGATACATATATCATGTGGGCGTGATTGGAAAGCAAATTCTATAAATAAATCCCATTATCTTATTACACTGTAATTTTCTATCATTATCTGCAGTGTGGATCAGATGCATCTGCGGGCTGCGATGAGAGCGAGGGGCTGGGAAGTGGCAAACTTCGCCGTCTAGCAGAGGGCTCCGAGGGTGGAGGAGTTAGGCAGGGCTTGGAAATATCTGCAGCCCTCCTCTGCCTTGCAAACCGATGCGAATCCCAGCCACCGAAGCACAGCACCCCCAAATCCGGTGCAATAAACCCCAATATTCTGCCTTTGCTGATCGCCACCGAGCCTGGACCGACTGCTGTGGCACTGGAGCAGGATGCGCTGTTTCGCTGGCGGTTTGTTTAATGGTTAATCGTTCGTGCTGATGGGAAAAAAAAAAAAAAACCACAACAAAACAAAACAAAAAACAAAAAGCCAATGCCTAATTTTTAATTTGAATGGATTTGGCTTCTGCTTCCAGCTTTTGCTTCTCATTGTGCCTTTGGCTGATGGATTAAAGAGGTTTTGCCGTGCCCGGTGTTTTCTCCCTGAGAAGGTGCTTGTGTGCTGTAATCAAGTCACTCTCATTCTTCTTCTTGATAAGATAAAGAGGCGAAGCTCTTTAAGTCTCCCACTGTAAGGCATTTTCCCTGGCCCTCGGGTTATTTCTGGGCCTTTCGTTTCGCTCCTGCCAATTTTTCAGCGTCCTTTCTTTTTACCAGGTGCATCCCCTGGGACTGATGGGAGCAGCTCAGTATTGTCACCAAAACCTCCTGCGCTAAAACCACCTCTCCAGCCCACGAGATGCTTTCCATGCAGCCCTGGCTGCTGAGATTGAAAATCAGTCTTTTTCTAACCCCCAAACCCCCACTTTTTCCAAGCAATCTGGCTCAGAGCTGCCTATGAACCCCAAAGGGATTTGGGACTCTGACTTGGAGCCAACACTCAGCAGAAAGATCTAAAAAAGCTGCACCAGAAAGGCTCAGCCTCCTTTAAAAACTAACAACAGGCTTTGGGATTCTGATTTAAAACACTTTCAAATAATCCTATTAGCCAGGAGAGGAAACAGGACTCCTTAAATGACAGATTTATATTTTTTCCCTCCTAACTCCAGGTCTGCAGCCGATTAAATGCACCAGATGGGGTGGATCCTCTTCATGATGCCTGTTGTGAACATGGTATTTTATAGGGGTCTATGGGAGATGGGTTTCTGCCCCTTGCTCGTCTGGGACCCGGGACGAATATGAGTCATTTCCCACGTACTCTGCACCGGGCTGATGCTTTGATGAGGTACCAATAACCTGTGAAAAGAGAAAACGGCTTTTTCTATAACCAGAGAAGCTGCGATCCTGGGTCTTGGGATGCAGACCCTGGGATCCTCAACTTGGGTGTCACTTGGATCATTATTCCACCAATATTTTGGAGCTGTAGCCACGCGGGAAATTCGCACCGGCGATTCCTTTGGCTGCCTTTTGGTATTAAATTAGTGCAAACGTGTTGGCCATTCCCCCCAAAATGAACTTTCGAGGATGAGAGATGAAACAGCTTGACGGCATTAGAAACATTTTGTATTCAGAAGATCAAGGTTTTGTTCCGCGACTCCTGAAAATGAACATTTGAACAGCAGCAAATGCTTTGCCTCGAATGGCTGAAGTTCAGACCCAGGTCAATGGCTACATTTTCTCTCCATGAAGCGGTCATTAATTTCAAGCTTACGGTTTATCGCTGGAAAGGACTTAAAAAAAAAAAAAAAAAAAGGGAATGTGCCATCCATCGGGCTGGGGCATGTGCTGGTTCCTCGTATGGTTAAGCAGCTCGCTCCGGGCAAGCTGCAAGTCTGAACATCCACTTTCTGAGGTCTAGAAAAGCCATCCCAGGTCAACCTAAAAGATTTTTTTATGACTGCTGCCACATTTATTCCGTTTGGACTCTGATGATGGAAGTACCTGGTTTTACAGGTGAAGGGATACAAAAAAAATAGCCCCAATAAAACTGTTTCAAGCACTCTTAAATATGCTTAAAATACTTCCCTGCTGCTGCACGCGTGGAGTTTAAACTCTCAGCAAAGATGCTGGTGTGGCTGGAAAGCTTGAACGTGGCTTCAGCAGGGTTTTAAGCCGGCCCAGGTTTTGCTCCCGGGAGCACGCAGGGTGTAAAATCCATCTGCCTCTCATTTCCCTGACCTCCATCATTCCTATCTGGCAACACCAACCATTTTTAACGCTGAACGACACATAATATAACACAGAGATAGGCAGGCAACCTCGGCAATGAAGGTGAAAACATCATTTCCAAGCTATTTTGAGCAAGTTCAAGGTGCATCGTATCGAGACAGAGCCAAAGAGGCACTCGATGCATCATCTCACCCACGGTGCTTTTTTTTCCCTAAAAGCTGGGACCTGTGGATGGGGTGGGAGATGAATGCTGGCTCTGCGCTACCCAACCCTCTGGATTTGCCGAACCATCTGAATTTGGTGGTGGCAGCCCGAATGCCTGGCTAACGCACTAAAACCTTTTCCTTTTTCATTTTCCCGTGCTCCTTGCAGGCAGCCGTGGGTCTGCAGAGCCCCGAGGAGTCACCACCGTCAAGAGGCAGCGAGTTGGACTTGTTCGGGGTGAAATCTCCCTGAAAACAGGAAATAAACCCAGTAATTCATCTACGGTGACCTGATGAATGGCAACAAAACCGGCGACTCCTCTCTTGCCGGTGCTGCCGGCGGGGTGATGAGTGGCAGTAATGCTCCTTAGCATCAATCACCTGCCCTGTCCCTTCACGTCGCCGACCGCTTTGTACCGCGCCCAATAGAAAAGATTTCGGAATTTGGCAGAGCCTTTAGTTGTTATCGGAAAGTGGGTCATAAATTAAACCCTCTTTTTTTTTTCCCTCTGGAAAAAAATCTGGATAAGAACAATCCATCCCAAACCATCGCTCCCCCTGACATCTCCAAGGGAAAGAAGCCAAGGAGCGGCGATGTCTTAGAGCACGGGATGCGCTGTTGTATCTGGCTTTGGCTGTGAATTTTTACAACAGACCCAAACTCCCCTTGATTCCCCTCGATTCCCCATCATCACTCGCCACTCAGAAATTTCCTCTGGTGAAGCTAAAAGGGGGAAAAAGGCCGTAAAAACCAACCTGCAACCTGGAATATTTGTTGTTTCTGTTACGGAGCTGCAAAAAACGCAGCGTCAGAAGATCCTACAAACTGCACGTTGTTACCTGGATGTATTGATTTAAAGTACCTGTCGGTCTTGATTTTTAAAAGTGTGGTTGATTGCTGGCAGGTTTATAGGATTATGGGTTTAATTGGATGCCTGTGTTTTACTGGATATAAGTGAAATTTATGGCTGTGCTACCCGGGGTGAGAAAAGCACCCTTCCGTCACCCTCCATGGGCGAGCAGAAGGAGAGGCAACCGGTGGGTGGCAGCGAGGGCTTGGGGCAGGAAAATAAAGAGGGGGGAAGAGAAAATCCGTCTTAAAATGGCTACCAGGGAGTTAAAATGACATTATTAAGGTTGCGGAGCCGGGCAATCCAAAATTAAGAGTTGCAGGAATTGAGCCTACCTGTGAGTTAAAGACAAGGCGGTTGTTAATTGCCTGATTGCATATTATTTTCGGAAGGGCTGATCTGCATATGCCAAATTTGCATAATGCAAATGCTGTGGTTGGTTTTGTGAGAATTGTGACGGGACCTAAAAAGGGTGAAATGTTGGGGCTGGATGCGGCTGAGCCGTGCCCTTCCAGGGGACTCTCCGAGGGTCTTCCCCACTGCGCGGCTGGGTGGTACCAAAGCCAATTAGTGCCGGGAACTGATTAAACCAGAGAAAGCGCAGAACAAAATAGGAGAGCGATGGAAAGGGTTGGTAACAAATCTCATTGTCCTTGCAGGGCATATACTTGCCTTCAAATTCAGCCTCACTCCATCAACTTCTCCATGCTTTCCTGGCTTGTAACAAATTCTGCAAGGTCTCCTCTAGGATCCCGGGAGGAATCTGCTTTTCCGTCCCCGCTGGGCCGTGTCGGCTCTTTGCAGCAGTTTCTGCCACACCGCAGCTTTTCTCGCCCCAAACCGATCCAGCTCCATCCTTTGCAGGGCACCTGAGCTGGGATTTTTCAAAAATAGGTGGTTGGAGCCCCCCCTTGTTTAGGGCTTTCTCCGCATCGCTGTGCCACTGGGCAGCCGGACCCCAGCCTTGAGCTGAAATGAGGAGATTTCCATAGCAATCCCCCAAGATGCTTGTTCCCGGTGCCAAAGCAGACCCACCAAGCTGACAGCATCATTTTCCAAGCTCTTAGCGACCAGACAAATCTTCAAAGAGCCACTGAGCGAGACATATCCCCCCCGTTCACAGCCCGGCCCCCCCTCCAGCGCAGCTCTGACATCCCCCGCCTTTCATCGCACATGAAGAACATCTCTGTTCCCAAAGTGCTCCGGGGGGTCCTCTTTTCTTCCACCCTCCCTCACCCGTTTCATCTCTTTTTATAACGCTTCATTTCTTATTGCCTTCCCCCCCACCTTGCCTAGGTCCCCCGCGCCGCCAAGTCCTTCCCCGAAAAGACTTTGCCGACGTCCAAGGAGAGTTTGCAGCGCCGAGCGGGGCTGCTCTCCTTGCGGGCTTCTTGCTTTGTCCCAGGTGCTATTTTTCTTACTCACTTTTTGATGGAAAGTCTTTTCCTGATGGATAGCGCTAAGTCAATCCTTCCCCAATTCCTGCTGTCTTCAGCAGGGGAGAAGAAAAAAAACCTTTTCCTTTCGCTCTCCCTCTTCCATCACCTGAGTTTCCCAATCACTCATGTCAGGATTTCTCCCCTCACCAAGATCTTTAACAAGCATAGTCAATAAAGACAAACCCATCTCTCCCGAGGAGATGCAAACTGCAAATTTTTTTCATTGCTTGGGTTTTTTTTTCCCCCCTGAAGAAGTCACCAGAACTGAGCAAGAGGTTTTCCTCCGTGGGAGCAGCACTGCAAATCCCTGTTCATCCACATCCTCCCGCATCATCTACGTGTTGGGCATCCCCATCCCCTGCCCACCCTGCCCTCCGGTATTAGCACGGAGGTCCCATCCTTACTCCAAAAGATGCGGTTTGGCAGTTCTAAACCCCAAAACGGACCTTAAAAGAGTGGTGAGAAAATTGCTGGAGCAGCCAGGGCATCATCTCTTCCCTTGGGCACTTTTATCCCAGCGGAGCCTCAAAAGGCCGCAGCACCCGTTGCATGCACATAAGGCGGAGAGGAGCTTTACATCGCTTTCTGCTGGACTCAGGGATGAAACGAGGAGTAAATGACAGAGAAAACATCTGTGCAAGGAGGGAAACAATATTTAGGGCTGGTAGGATGGCTCTAATTAAGCTCAGCTTTTCTCTGAGATCCTTTATTGCTGGCAAAGAAGTTGTGGGGGCTAGCGGCAAGGCAGGCGGCCACTGGGCAGATGGCTCTCGTGGCTCTTTGCCCCCTTTTGAAGCCATCGTCTTTGATAGAGAGCTTATTTATTTGTGTTTTAAACACTTTTCCCCCTTCCTGTGGGGGTTGGCTTGTCTGTTAAGGAGGGACTATAAAAAAATTCACTAAATACCCATTGAAAAGAGTCGCAAATCGAATCACTCTCATTCAGCTGCATTTTATAACTTGTGTGTAATTTTTTTTTTTGTAATAATAATTAGTCATAAAATCCGATGGACAAAAGACATTATTAAATGCAAGACGGGCCAAACCACCAGCTGGCAGAAGCTGGCAAAGCTCTGCAGGGAGCTAACGCCCATTCACACCAGATCTGGTTTGCTGTCATTATCGGGAAGAAAGCGCAGCCGAGAGATGGAGTAGGGACACAGCATGGGCAAGGCTGCAGCTCCCCCTCACTGAGTGGACACCTAGGAGTTTAAAAAGCCCTTAAATTCGATAGATTCCTTCAAACAGCTGCTTGCATGGGAGGTAGCCGACGTTTGAGCTTTGCCGTTTGAGCAAATATATTGATTTAGCGACAAATACGCAGGGAGAGGTGTCGCTTTGGGCCCTGGGAGAGGTAGACACCACCCAAAATGTGTCTCCATCCAAACTGGATCCAGCTGCTGCGGCTCCACCGCTGCCCATCGGCTCTTCCTGGACCAAATCCAGCCCATCCCGGACCAGCGGCGTGCTTTGAAGGCTGCGTCAGTGCCGTATTCGGGATGATTGAGGAGCAATTACAAGGAGAGGCGTGTGAATACGCTCGCACACGCACGCACGGGCTCATTAAACAGAACAAAATTCAGAACTGGAGCGCACCAGCTCCCTAATTAGTGCGTTTTTCAGCCAGGGATGGGACTTAGCAGCCACCGGGGTCTGTAAAGCTGCAGTTTCTCAGTGCTTTGTGAGCATCACGGTCAATATTTAGGTCGCCTTCGGCTTTCGTAGCCATTGGTATTGGGATCAGACCTCCTGCTTCTGTGCTAGCGATCTCCTCCAAGACACAGCCGAGAAGGGGAGGATGGATCCCGCTATGAACTGGGCTGATTTGTGCTGGGTGAGACCTTGACCTGCGGCTTCTGCCCTTCTGCTGCTGCGGCAAACACCGCGTTGCTTCATGCACCGTTTTTTTCTGTCCTCGCCTGCTTTGCTCCAAGGAAACGAGGGGAGATGGATGAGCGGGTGCTGCCCTCTTCCTCCTGAAAATCAGAGTCCCCTCCACCCAGGGCAGCATTTGCAGGATAAAAGGGGCATCAGGCATCTAGAAAGCAGGACAGTAAGGGAGGAATCTGTCGATGGGATGGGATGGGATGGGATGGGAT
>VYZW01025570.1:0-64990 GCA_013401315.1 Balaeniceps rex
CTGGAGCACAGGTAATTTTTTCCTCTATCCTTCCAGTTGTGAGAAGAAACAGACAGAGCCAGTCTATTAATACATGGCTCCGTGGCTGATGTCACCGCCACAATTTTGGGTTTTCTGATAATGGGGTGGTCTAACACAGCACCAGGCCTGCTGGCATCAGATGGGATTCACCTTTCTTAAATGGGGAAGAGGTTCTTTGTTCATGAGCTTTCCCAAATTTTGAGAGAAATAAAAAGGCAGGCTGTAATACCCAGCAGATATGAGATTCCATGAAGACAATATAGAGAACTTTCTAAATCACAGGGTCTTGAAGTCCCTGTTTATCATCAATACTTGCTTCCTACGCTCTTTTCAAGTCCTGTGCGTGATCTTGCACTTCCATTATGCTGGCTGTTCCCAAATCTACACTCATTTTCTCTGCCAGATTTCCTCTGGTTTTGTCCTTCAGCAGGTAGGCTTTTCAAAAGGATCAGAAACTAACCTTCGTCAGGTATCACCTGAATTTTTAATGATTAGTCTGAGTCACACACCAGCTGTGCCATTGCTTTCATGATTGTTTATGACATTACTTGTTTTAAGGATGTTTTTGCCTTTTGATATTGAAGCAGGGTGATTTTTTACATTGGTTGCTTGTTTCACCAGGCTTGGAAGCTGGACCGAAGTCGCAGAGTGGCCCCAAGGAGTGATGTCCTTGGAGGAGCTGGGAACAGAGGGAGCATCCGTACCTACCCTGATAAGACATGCCTGGCAGTGTGGGCTGCTGCCCAACTTGTTTATGTCACCAATTTCACTGTCATTAAACAAGTGAATGATTCCACTCCTACGAGTCCAGCAAACCCAGCAAAACCCTCCCACCGGTAAATTCTTTCCACCAGCATGACGGACTCGTGGCTGCTCAGGCAGTCCTCCTACACTATTGCATCCTCCTGGATTCCTCCAGTGAGCACTGGTAGTGCTGCTGGGGTCGTAACTTCTCATGGTCTGAACTAGCAGACTGTGGTTCAAAAACAGTGACACACAGTCCTGCTGGTGTACCTGTGTTCATCCCAGGCATCATGCTTCAGCTGATGACTAAATAACAAATAATAAATAAATAACAAACAGTATTGGAGGCTCAAGGGGAACGAAGATGTTGGAACACGGAAAACTCCTGCTGCATATTAGGAAAAATGTTTCCCCATGGCAGTGGTCCAACACTGGAGCTGAGGCCCAGAGTGGTGGGGATATCTCCACCCTCACAGACATTCAAAACCTGACCGGTTATGTCCTTAAGCAAACCTTGACATTGGGTGTACCATTGAGATTGGTCTGTCTTTGAGCAGGGGTTTGGATCAGATTGCCTCCGGAGGTCTCTCTCAAACACCAGTATTTTATAGTTGTGTCACTCTGTAAGTTCTAACTAAATCCCCTAAACGTGTAGGTTTAAAAATTTAAGCATAAAAACTTGTGCCTAAGAAGTGCTAGTCCTTGCTTCTTCCTCTTTTTCTCTTAATGTATAAAATCTTTCTCTCTCTCTCTCTCCAGATATATGTCCACATAAACATATCTATGGGGGAGAGTGAGAGAGAGAAAACTTTAATTCTCAGTATAACTGAGCACACCTATATTGTCGTCATGCATATGTGATAGCATGTGAGGCTGATTTACAGGGTCTGTACTGGGTTTATCACTCTACTTTTGGGCTTTTCATCTTTCAAATTTTAAAAAATTGACTGTGATTTTTGAAACTGATAATGAACAAAAAAGTTCTATTATTAAGTCAAACAAACAAAGTTTAATCCATTATTTTGCTCTGCACTTGCCTTCAGCTTTGAATTGCCCATTCAAAATTTGACTAGCATTTTAGAGCAAATTAGCTCTAAAAAAAAAAAAAAAAGTGGGTTTTAGCATGAAAACCCACTTTTAGCATGAATTCCCTCAGACGCTGAAGTTGCAGCTTCTTGGAAGTGTAGGCATCAGAGACCACATCTTTGTTTTGCAGATGTAGAGAAAGGTCTCTCCGCAGCCTCAGAGAGGCACCGTGCCACGCACCAAAGCAGATTATTGGTAAAGTGCCATGGGCTATCACTTTGTTTTAGCTAATTTGGTGAGCTTTAGTGACTCCCACACACTGAGAACTGCAGGAGACATAAATATTTTATATCAAGGCACGGAGAGCTGCTTGCAGCTGACTCTGGCTCTGCCTTTACAACCCAAAGTGAGGGAGGAACTCCTGAAATCGGAAAGTAAAATCAGGGTGTCTGAACATAATTTTAACTGATGCTTTTTGGCCCTTCCAGCCTGTGTTACATACCAGCCCGAGACACACAGTGCCAAATTCCCTGCAGGAGCAACTTCTTAGGCTGGTGTCAACCCAGACTGCCTGGAGGTGCTTCTCGGTGTGAAGCAGGTTGCTGCGGGCAGGGGGACAGCCTTCACCATCTCCTCTGCCACACCAGGGCCGTGGCTGCAGCAGGTCAGTCACGCTCCTCCAGCCAGCCCGCACGTCAGAATTAGGGTGCAGCTTATGGGGACATTCACGTTGATCCTGGCTGCCTCTCGCCAGCCTCCAGCTGCCCTCCGCAGGGTCCTGCTCTCCTGGGGGTCTGGACCAGGGGTGGGCTCAGGCACACTCCTGAGAAGGCCGCAAGTGCAGGTGCCCTTCCCAGCAAAGTGCAGCGGAAGGCTGAACCCGTCTGTCTATTTTCACTTTATTTTAGGGGCAGGTATGCATATCGTAAGAAGTTAAATGTGCTCAGGACCGTTCTCTGGCACTGAGTCTGTAAGGCGTGATGTGGGTGCTGCTCCTAATGCTAAGCTGTCATACAGGAGCCACATCCAGAGCACGGATGCTCCGTCCAGTTGCCCGCTGGAACCAGCCCATGGCCTGTACTTGCTCCAAAACCCTCTGTTCTGCAAGGAATGGATTTCACCCTCATTTTTGATCCTATTTTCCGGGACCTGTTTGTTGTGGCAGGACAGGCCACCCCCAGCCCAGCAATTGAACGTCAGGGCTGGCAAGGCTCTGCTAGTCCCTGCCTGCCCATGCCAGAGACCTGAAGGCCGAAGTCAATGGCCCTTCACAGACCCGCCTGCCAATGGCATGGGTAAATTGCTTACCTCTGACAGCCACACAGCAGACCCCAAGGGTGGTGGTGTGGTCGTCTGGTGTGGCATGCAGAGGATGCCATCCTGCGACAGTCCCATCAGGCTCGGACGATGAGGTGATGATCAGCATTTCTTCTGAGCCTCCGAGGCTGTCGAGGGAGGACTGTTAGGGGACAACCATCCCTGTGCCCGCAGCCACCGGGGACACCCCGGCTGATGCCCCCATCTATGACACCGAGCTCCCTCGGTGAGGGCCCAACACTGCCCTGCAGCTCTGCAGTCAGGCACCCTCCATGATTCGCCTCTACGCTTGGACACCCAACCTCAGAAAAATAAAATCAGTGCATGAACAGCATCTGAAGAAGAAAAACAGTGCATTAAATATGCAGACAGACCTTTCAAAGGGGCAAGAACACCAGCAGACTCTGAAAATTGCCAGATGACATCGGTTAGCATAAAGATAAAGTTAAAAATTTATTGGTGGTGTTTCACACAAATATAAATAAATAGATAAATAGACCTAACAGGAACTGTTTCTGTGAATGCACAAAATAAAATCCGTGATCAGGAATTCCAGTAAAGGGCACCAACCTCAGACTTCAGATAAACAGAAAAAGTAGAAAATTGCTCAAAACTGAAGACCGTATCAGAGGTCTTTTATTATAATTAACTGCTTTTTCAGGCTTCCCTGTTGAGATTGCTTTCAACCTGTAAACTCCCACTATGTATGAAATGCTGAGATTATTAACTTTACTAAATGAACTTGGATGCCAAATCCCCTTTCTCCTCTGCTGAAACAGCGTCTTGGACAGTTAGTGTGGAGCATCCACATCGTTCTGCCAGTGTCCTTATTGA
This sequence comes from Balaeniceps rex, assembly GCA_013401315.1. Lineage (NCBI taxonomy): Eukaryota > Metazoa > Chordata > Aves > Pelecaniformes > Balaenicipitidae > Balaeniceps > Balaeniceps rex. Next base: position 3,943 of record VYZW01025570.1, read on the forward strand.
CCTTTCCTTAGATCTTTAAAACATCTGTGGATGAATTTACACTTGAAACTGAATAGCTTTTTTCTGCTCAAGGGTGTTAGTGCATTAGAAATGTCAGCCTTTGAAATAGATATCACAAGGCATTTAGTTATAAAAAGCAACACAATTTTATTACCTGACAAAGACGAGCTTAAAACATTTCAGTTGAGACACAGCTGATTTTCACCTAAATACAGCAGGAGAAATATACTGTCAGTTGTTTCCCAAAGCCAACTTATCACAAAGCTGATGCAGCAAAATTGTGCTCATGAGTTCCTTGGGGAAAATGATTTTTTTTATTTTCTTGCTTTTAACAAAATGTAAGAGCACATGGCAAGTGCAAAGAGCCAGACAGATAACAGACAAGATTGTGACGAATTAAAAGGTGATTGGAAGAGGTCATGAAAAAATCAAACTTGCTATATTTGCCATTTCATTAATTTTCTGGTAAAGCAGCCAGGACCCCAGGCTCTCTGCGCGTACCAATATTCATTACTGCTTGAACAGAGGTCACAGAGGGTTTGCTGCAATTCTTTTGCACTGCCTGCATTACTCATCTACCCACTTATCATTGCATCATCATTTTACAGATGCCTTGTTATAACCTATGACACAGACACGTCATTAGTTTGGTGTAGGGACACAGCTCTCATCGGAGTTAGGTTTAAATTAATCAAAAGCAAGTTTTAAAGCAAAGACAACTTCCCTCCTTAATCAGAGGAGAGGACAAAATGCCCAGATGAAAGCTGCTTATGTCCTGTGTCACAAAAACCTTAGTGAAAACCACATTGGTAGATCTGGTAATAACCAACATCTACTCTTCATATTACAATCAATAATCTCTTGCATTTCATCTTTCTCTCTTTGCCTTCTGAGACTTTGTTCCACTTCATTCATTAGAAGCTACAGACAGGCCCTTGATAGCAAAGATTTAATATGCTGCAAGACCTGGGACATTTCCCCAGCCCCTGCCTGCGGGTATGCAGTGTAGTCCAGGTGAGATCGGGGTGGCAGAGGGGAGCAGCAGCAATGAGGAGTGTGGTGGTGGTGCAGGCATTCACCCAGGAACAACCACCCCAGCGCTCTCCTCTTCCAGGGCATGCACCTTCAGGCTGGCTCTGGGATGGGCAGGATCCTGGCAGCCTCAATGCTTGGTGCAAAAGGTGACAATTCCTCTATCTTCCCACTATCAGCTTGAAATGGTCAGCTTAACCCTTATCCTTCCTCTTCACGACCTGTCCCTCCAATGTGCACACAGCTGCACAAGGGCATGTGCTCTGGTCTCTGAACTCTCCGTAGCGTAGACAGCCACATGGACAAGCCGTGACAGATACGGCAGGGTCTGACGGTACCATTACTGAAGGTATCCCCAGCTCAAGCACTGAACATGGCGATGTAAAAATAATGCCGCAAAGGCACACAGTTTCACAAAGCACGAGGGGTGTTAAGCTGAGTAACCCCAGCAATGCTTGTCGGGCAAGCGTGGGACAGGCTGGGAGAGGGCACCACGCTGTGCGTGCACACAGGAGCAGCACGGACCTCGTGTGCACGCAGTAACCCAGCGCGCACTCTGCACGCAGGTGCCTCCCGTGCACATCCCACCGGCTGCATTGCAAACAGCACTCCCGGGTGAAAACTGGTAACACAGCTGAGAGAGGGAGTTTTCCGCTGCTTCTTTATTTCTCTTCATTATGCATTTGATTACCTATTTTCCCAGGGCGAGGGGCACCAAAGAATGCTACTTCAAGACGCTCTGTCTTCTGAGCAATTAGGAAAAAAGTCAAACCATTGTAGCGCTTGGACCTGGCAGTTACCTACAAGCTCTTCATTCCTCTATATGTGTTCTGTGTTTTGCATGTTAGTGCAAAATTAGTGTATGAGTATTGACCAGGGTAAAGGTACATGCATGAAAATCAGAAATTTACGCACAAGTTGCCCTTAGTTTCAATAAAATGTCCATTGACACTTTCTTTCAAACTTTTGCCGTAGCCAGAACAAAACCTTTGGTCCCACCCTGAACCCAGAAGCAAGCAGAACAGTGCTCGTTTTAGCAAGAGGCTGTAAACTGCCTCCAGGGCTCCCTGAGAAGTGTCTGCCCTCTGAAGGCTGAGCCTCTCCCCAGCTCAGCTTCAGCTCCACAGCCAGGGAAACCCTCTGTGCCGGCTCCTGCTGAATTTCATGCACAGTAGCACCAACTTAAACGTGGCTGAATACAGTACGGCAATCTCTACGTAATTCCAGTTTCCCTGCCGCATGGTGTCACGTGCAGTGTCTGGGACCTCTGCAGCAAAAAAAGGAAAGACTGTCTCTGCTGATCGCAGTTCTTCTCTCAGATGAGGCTGAAGAAACAGATTAGTTGATAGCATCATATTAGAAACATTTTTTATGTTATAAATAAATGAAAAAATAAGGAGTAAAGCCATACTGTAAAATGATTCATTAGTTTTAATGATTGTGTATCTCTTGTTTCTATTAGAACCCTAATATATGCATACGTATAATAAAAATTATAATTAGCAACTGATATTATAATGTCTAAGTTACTTCACAGGAGAGCAATAGGACACTTTTCCCCTGAACAACTGGATGCTGATGTGGAAGAGAAATGTCCTTTTCTCCATGCCCATGGCAATTTTTATGTGTCTTGTTGAAAGGACCAGGTTTCTTTATCAGTTTTAATTATCAGTTACACAAAGGTTCTGCTTCACCTGCAGCCCCAGCACAGGAGAGCAACCCAAGAAGCTTAGCTGTCTCTGCACAGTCAGTCAATACCAGCTCAGCGTACGGGTCCCTTCTGTGCTGCGCTCCCCTTCAAACGTCATCAATCATTTCTTCATGACGGAGGAGCAAGTAGCTGAAGTCAGCGGTTCGTCACAGGCTCTCAATCTGTCATTTTCATTCTCCGGGAGACCTGGAAACCCATTGCTCTCAGACCACATCTTGCAGAAGCCTGCGTTTTCCACACGGCAGGGCCGTGGTGAGGGATTGCCAGATGCTCTCGCCAGCAGATGCTATCCATGCTGCCTGCACAGGGGCCACCCTCTCCGTCCTGGGGAAAGGCTACGGGCAGGCTCAGCTGCCAGGGAATAGGCTGGTGCCTGGCTGCAGTGGCCCCTAGCCGATGGCCGCAGCTGTGCCACGGCCCGGGGAGGACGGGTGCTCCAGCAGGGAGATGCTGGTGGTTGGGTCCAGCGTGCACCTGCGGAGCCGAGCTGTCACCCAGCACCGCGCGCTTTCCCTGGGATGCCCCAGGTCACAGATGCCCCTCACCCCATGGCAGCCACTCTGCTGCACTTTCTGTTTTCAGTGCTTACCCTTCCTTGTAGCTTCAGCCCTTCTCACATACGCGTCTAAGTCACGACTGGAAAATGTGTGTTATATGCAAAGTTTGGTGAGTGTTTCCCTGTTGTTCAATGAATAGGGTTTTTCCTGTGGTTTTCTGTATTTCTTTTTTTTGAGGACATGTTATGAGACATGTATATGGGCCTGCATAGACACTGGCTTCTTAAAGATTTTCAGTAATGTTAACCGTAATCTCAGTACATAAAACTGTGAGATACGCATAATTTCTGATTTTTCAGGAAGGTACATCCTCACGTTACCAGTCTATTTTTCTAAACGTGTTAGTATCTTGTCATACCAAATTTGCATTAAAAGCAGGAGAGTAGCCAAAAGAAGTCAGTGAAAACAAAGTTAATTGCTGCAACCATTAAGCACTGGTAAACAGAGCCGTGTGTAAGTGAGGATTCCCAGGTTTAAGATTATTTGCATTAGGATCAAGCTGAGAATTTGTGAGTGGGAGGCAAACTACAAAGAGCAACATTCATCAGCCCAGATTCTGACTCTAATGTGATGATAAATAAGAACATTTATCACCAGCTGTGAGGTAGAAACAACAAAAATATAGAGGCAAGCCTACACCCACTGTTAGAATACTTGAGAAAACTTTAACAAGCCTGCGATGTCTCTGAAAACAATGTGCACAGGTGTGTCTTGAATAATGGAGAGGATTTTTAACGTAATAAACTGTGATAAACTGATAATATAATTACCAGCATTTATTTAGCAATCAGAACTGTTGTCAAACACTGATGCTCTGTTTTTTTCAGAAGCTTGACAGAGAGATTGCCAGTCTTCACAGGGAAGTGAAACAAGATTTATACAATTTAGTCCAAGTACTCCTTCTGTCTTCTCTAGTGTTTGATCAAAATAAATGAGGAGCGTTGCGTACTGCACGCACCACTGACCAAACCTCACATTCTAAAGAAAATACTTCCCTAAAGCCCACAGCATAACCGTTTGCCAAAATAAATAAATCCAGACCTGTCTATTGAGGGGTGATCTGCCTACCTTAAGTGTGTGTTCAAAACACCATGTTTCTTCCTTTTCCTCCATTTACCACAAGACCTATCCGTGGGTCTGGGGCCAACAAGCTTGGTAGATCTTAATTTGAAATTAATAATGATAGGAAGAGGTGAAGGAGAGAACGTACCCCAGATTTTTACCCAAAAGTTTTACAAACACTGGATGAAGCAGAATCTGGACCACGGTGACCACTAGGTCTAAAACCCAAAGTCCCTGTTTTCCCCTATCACCGCCTGCTCGCTGGCGGGCAGGGTGAGGAGCAGAACAGCCCTTGATGCTGTGCAGGCACTGCTCAGCAGTAACTAAACCATCCCTGTGTTATCAGTGCTGTTTTCAGCACAGATCCCAAACGCAGCACCATGCAAGCTACTATGAAGAAAATCAAGTCTATCCCAGCCAAACACAGTACACGCATCTTTGCTGAGGCTGGGGACGTGCCATCTCCGCTCAGAGCCTTCCCTGTGTGCAAAGACACCGTGGACAGGTATGAGCCCCTCAGCCTCCATGGAGGGGCAGTGCTAGTGATGATAAAGCCATGTGAGACCCCCCACTGCAGCCAGGCAGCCGCCTCCTCACCCCAAAGGGGCTTTGTGTGTCTGGAAAATCCTTTGACGGGGCCTTTACCATCCCCAACGGAGGCCCCGTCCCCCCCCAAGCTGTAGCTGGAAGGAGAGAAGGAGCAGCCGGGCAGAGAACACGCAGGCTTAGTGCACGTAGGGAAGGTGCTGGGCTGGCCAGGCATGGGGGAGGCACAGACACCCCCCACTGCAAGACACGTGCAGCTTTGCCAGGCTCGTCTTCCCTGCTTCTCTCTTTTCCTGGGGCAGTTCATGCCAAGTAGGGCTAAAATGAGGAGCTCATTCTACCCCCAAGGCCGTGCACCACAAGCCCAGGCTGCCCCCTCCCCTCCCAGGCAGCCGCGCTGGGTGCCGTGGCTGGGGGTGCTGGTGTGCCCCCAGGGCTGGGAGTGCTGCTGTACCCCCCAGGGCTGGGGGTGCTGGTGTGCCCCCCAGGGCTGGGGGTGCTGGTGTGCCTCCCAGGGCTGGGGGTGCCGGTGTGCCCCCAGGGCTGAGGGTGCTGGCGTGCCCCCCAGGGCTGGGGGTGCCGGTGTGCCCCCAGGGCTGGGGGTGCTGGCGTGCCCCCCAGGGCTGGGGGTGCTGGCATGCCCCCCAGGGCTGGGGGTGCTGGTGTGCCCCCAGGGCTGAGGGTGCTGGCGTGCCCCCCAGGGCTGGGGGTGCCGGTGTGCCCCCAGGGCTGGGGGTGCTGGTGTGCCTCCCAGGGCTGGGGCGCCCACTGCCTGCCGGGTGCTGCAGTCGCTGCGTGCAAGCGAGCACCACGCAGCCCATCCTGCAGAGCTTTACTTTTCCTATTGCACTGCTGCCATGAAGGACAAGCGGTTTGGGGGAAATGTCACAGTTTTAGCTTTCTGTTGCAGTGAAGAAATGTGAAAATTTGGGGTGGTGCAGGGCCAGCGATCTCTGGGAGGAGCTGTTACTGGCAAGGCGTGACTGAAACTGTGAGAGAAATGTAAATCTGCTTAATAGGAAATGGCACGATCCAATGATTTAAGAATAAGAAAGGCCTGTTTCCATAGCAACAAAAAGCAAGAGAAAAAACAGTCAATAAAAATTCCAATACCCTCTTCCATGTTAGACTGACTTTCCCCAAATCTAGACCAGCAATAGACTGGTTAGTACCAGAGAATGGAGAACACTGATACAGTGAGTATTCTCCCCTTAATAAACATTTCTTAGGATGCACATCTCATGAAGTGGAACTAGGGTATTTGCCAGCCTTAGTCAACCAGACATGTGCCTTACTTATTAATAATACATTGATTTGCATAGTGATAAGCATCATTATTTTTATTATTGTAATAGGAGATAAACCAAAACCACGCCCATGTGTTAACAAAGAAACACAATTTCTCTGAGAGCTCTATATTTGTCATTTGCTAAAAGCATCTTACAGAAAAATGTAGATTTTTTGTGACTTCAAAATAAAACCAACATAATATTTAACTAATACCTGTGATTAAAAGCAATACCTGAGTAGTCCACTGAAGAGTTTATTTTAATTTCTAAGCGTGCATCTTCTCCAGCATAGCTATAGTACACCCAAAACATGGCAAAACCATCTTTGGCCTATTTCTGTTTGGTTATTAATTTATTATTATGACAATCAGAGAAGCAGTTTATGAGCACAGCATAGAAATGTACACCAAAATACTAATTTTTTCCTTTTCTATTACCTCTGCAATGAATATGTACCCACTGCCAAGTAAAGATAACTAATAGGATAAAAGACAGTAAAATAGAGGACGCAAAGGGAAGAGGTTGGCTCCATGACGATGAGAGGATGCCAGAAACGCGGAGAAGCAACAAGTCAGTGTTGTTCTTGAATCGCTCCAGCACTGAATCTTTTTCTGATGTCAGTACTTATTGTCCCAGGCACGTGTCTAATGTGAAGGTCTTTCTTGTTGTTTATATTTTGGTGTGTCCCAGCAAGCAACTTTGTAATTAGGAGTCTGGGTAAAAAAAATGGTGTTTGGGATTAGCTGCTAAACCTGAGGAGGAAAAAGAATTTGGATGGAAACAATATTTTTCTCACTGAAATGAGAAGCAGAAAGCATTTCTTTCATATTGACAGGAACCACCTATTCAGCCTAAACCAGAGCCCTTCAGGATCAGGCACAGTGGTACGGAAAGCAGAGGCAATGCCATCCGGTTGTACAAGTGGCAGGCGTGCTCTCCCGCAGTCCTGTTTCCCAGGAAATCTGCGAGGATCGCACTCAGCCTGGGGATAACCTCATCGTGCCTGGCTCAGGCTGGCCTGGACTCACCTCTGCAGTGTCCCTGCACTTCTGCAGCCAGGGGGTCAGCCCCTGTCCCTGCCAGACTTGCTCCCCACAGAGTCAAGGTTGGAAGTGCCCGAGCTCAGCGTTCCTCAGCAGCTCTCAGAGGAGGGGGCATCGGCTCCCCACCCTGCAGCATCCCTCCCAGTCCACCCCATATTCGAGGCAGTCCCTGGTCTTGAGCCGGGTTTCCTGGATTCTGCTTTCCCCGGTTTTCCTCCCCCCAGGCTGCTGTTGCTGCAGCTGCCCTGAGCTGGACCAGCAGTGAGATGGAGCGTGGGGGTCGGTGGCTTTGTGTCCCGGGGTGGGATGCTACCCAGAAGCACTGCTGTCCCCCAGCTGATTCTGTCTGTCCGCACCGCTGAGCTGGAGATGGTGGACAATGAGGCACCTGGTCTGGATTGCAGGTGGAGGCTCTGGGCTCAAAACCCTCTGAAGGTCAACGCCTTGCCAGGCAAGAGTGCATCAGCAAATGATGTCACCCAGTTCACGCAGCTACCAAGGACAGAGACTGCATCTTTCTTTGACAGTGAGGCTGCCTCCTAGTGACGTGCTATAATACAGAGCTTTTTTTCTTCCAAAACAATATAGTTCAGGATAGCCCTAAAGGGTCTGGACCACTCTCCTTCATCCAGGTCTTACTGCTGTGCATGGGGTAAAACCAATCTGTTATGCTAGTCCGCACTAGACTGTACCTTACATCTTCATGTAGAATTATGCAGCCCTTTGTGGGCATCTCCTGCCAGCTATCCTAAGATCATCATCATTTTTCTCTTTTGTTTTAGGAAACAGTTGGCTGAAGCACACTGAGCTGCTGACCAGCAGCTGTTTGGGTTTGCTTTTCAGGTTGGGCAGGAATGCCTTTGGGATTCTCTCTTCTGACCAAATGACTAATTCCACCAGCTGAGCATATGGCACAGAAGCTCTCTTTTATTAAATCGGTATTAAAGCTCTCTAATTAAATCAATAATAAATCAAATTTTGCTCATTATTTATATTTTTATGTTGCTAAAAATTTCAGTCACCTAGTGCACAGTCTCTAGACTTTTTCCAGGGCAGGAAGCACAGTTGAACAGATTTTCCCTAAAAATTTGAATGAAGAGTTGTGAGCTGAGCTCCCTCACTTTCTTCTTCCTCTCCATCTTATACCCACATCTCATACACAAATACTCTTCATGTATATATCGTACTCTGATTAGGAGTCCTATTCTCATTTCTGTCTGTAGTGCTAAACAACAGGGTGCAGTCCTGAGCAGTACCTCCCTGCCAGCCACCCCCAGCTCTGCTTGGACAAGCCTACCTGCCTCCCCCACGCTGCGGCTGATCCCCAGCCACGCAGCCGGGGCATGCCACAGTGCCCTGGGTCAACAGTGCATCCCCTGTCCTTTTTTATTTTTCGACATAGGTATAGTCGTTGCAGCCATGACTTTTTTCCAGTGCGTTATTTTTTCCACGCAAGATGTTAAGGAAACAGGAAGGTTTCTGGGCGGCGAGAGAAATGTTTGATTGTACAGCGCAAATGTGGAGGAGGAATACTGCCCGCTTGGCTTCCCAGGGCAGCCTACTCCTTCTGTAATTAGCAAGGATGTTCCCACCTCCATTATTACTCTGGCATTCAAGCACTTTTCAAGCAATTTACTAGGGAATTTATTTCCAGCAGCAGCATGCTGGCAGTGTTTACCATGCCAGTCACAGACTGCACTTGCTGCGGCTCCCTCGGTGCTCTGTCCAGGAGCAGCAACCTGCTGCAGCTGATGGCCCTGGAACTGCACCGGCCATTTGCCAGCTGCTGTCTCTGGAGAGCTGATCTCATGGTAAATACCCCAGCATCAAGTTCTCATCGCATTTATCAGTGCCAGGAGAATGGCTTTGCACAGCCAGGCTTTCTCATTTGACTCCTGCCCCTCCCCAGCCCCGTCACAGCAGGGTGCGGACAGTTTTCCCAGTGGGTGATACCCACGCCAGGAGAGGGCAGCTGCCTCGGCCGTTCCCCTGCAGGGGCAAACAGAGCAAAACTCTCTCCTACAATTCCTTGTTTCTAGCTAACAGTATTTGAGAACACTGTAGAAGCAGTGCTTGTGAGTGAGCCCCTGGGAGAGAAGGAGGGCTGAGGGTGCCTTGCCGCCTGCTCTGTGCTCCGCGCCTGGCCCTGCATGTGTGGCAGGAGTCAGCCCCCAAGCCATGGCAGCATCCAGCCATCACGCACCAGGATAAGCATCAGGAGCGGAGGATGAGGCTCAGCCTGGCTCCAAGGGCATCCCCTGCCCCACCTGCAGGCGCCAGCCCCCCCGACAGCCCTGGGTCTCCATGCTGAATGAGGTGGTGCCTCCTCATGACAAGTTTTTGCGGTTCTCCCTGCTCAGACCTGATCAGTCTGCACAGACAAATCATTCTCACTAGCACTTTAATGTCAGCCCTATTCAAAACTTGGCTTTTACCATTCCTGATTCAAAGAATCCTTTATTTAATTATGAGGCACCAAAGATTTTACCCAGATACCATTGTCTGACATTCAATGTACTTTTGGTATCGTATAACTCATTCTGGTCTCTGATGTCTGGGTATTTAGTTTGCCGCAATTATTATCTCAGTACAGAGCCATTAGTGATGCCGGTCCAAGGACTGAGGACCCAGTTCTTTAACAAGAATCTGGATGTTCTGCATGATCTTCAACGCTGCCATCATTTACCCCTCACAGTACTGCTTGGTCCTTGAGCCCCTCAGGGAGGTGAGGTAGGAAGAGAGTGAGAGGAAATTCCTATCTGCACTCACACCTGCCTGCTTGGGCAGAAACAGTGGTGGAACGGGGGAAGAGCCTTTGGTTTAAAATTAGCACGTGTATTAAAAATGCCCTTACCCTGGGTGGGCAGCAGCTCAGTGACTGTCTTGACAGGATAAACCTGTCTTGGCAGGATAAACCAGCAACCCTCGTCAGAGGGGTGGATGGTCAGGAGCCCCTGACCAGACCCTGAGCCAGGTGCAGCTCTGCTCGCTGTGGGTTTACTGGCACCATTCACAGACAGACAAGGCGGCCTGAGGAAGGGCAGGAGCATGCTATGGCCATGGGTCAGTCAGTTCCTTCTTGCTGGCAAAGGAAACTGGGCATCTCCACCCGCTCTAGCCCTCGGCTTGCTATCCAAGCGTGTTGGCAGTGCTGAATGACTCCAGTGGTGCAAACTCTCCTCTGACTGACCTGACCCAGCTGCGCACAGAAGGCTGCTCTTTGACCTTTCTGATTGCTAGGCAAGAGGATGAACTGGACAAAAGGAAATAGTAATCAACAAGAAATGTAATATATCGCTGAGACTAACTCTCATGGTTCCTTGAACTGCTGCAATTGTTCAGAAATGACAGCGACCTTGTAAGGGGTTTGCAAAGCACAGAGTAAGATAGAAGAACTCTGCATCTGGACTAAACATGTATCAGAGGGTCAAGCCTGTCTCCAAGGAATTTGGTCCATTCCATCCTTGCTCTTGTTGCTCTGAGAGATGGATGTAGGCCTCATGAAGGCAGTCATGGTAACCAGGTAATAGTGTCCCTTCATCAGCTGCAGCCCTCACTTCCCAGCCTGCAGGGTCCTGCTTGTTTCCCAGGCTCTCCTCGCAGCTCTGCAGAGCTGCAGTTTGCTGGTGTGGGGATACGGACCCTGAGCAGCTGTTCCTGCATCCTTAGTTCCCAAGAGCTCTGAACCATCTCAGTTATGACTGTAAATGATGCTTTTCAAATGGTCCCCAAGAGCTAGACACAGTGTTTCCAAGAGATAACTATTATTTGTTCCCAAAATTACATTGAGTAGAACCGTTGAAGAATCTTTTGTGCACCGAGTCATGCTCTATTAGTCAGAAAAGATAGCAGAAAAAAATTACAACTGCCCAAATATTAACCATTATCTGTCACCGTACATTAAGAGCACCCAAACTTCATTACCTAAAAGGCTATGCTTGCCTAATAAAACAGCAATAGTTTTTATGTGAGACCTCACTTCAATCCTTCTGCATTCCTGGGCTGTTTAGACTGCCTTGCTTCAAATGTCAAATTTAATCAGTGTGCCACCTTCTGTTAAAAGCATGCTTTTTAAATAAAACTTTGATAGACATTTGTCTTACATAAAACCTATCCTTCCATGCAAAGATCAAAAGCAGAACACTGAAGGGAGGATTTGTCTAAAATCAAAGAAATACTCCTTCTCTAGCTGTCTGCTAAGTGCCTTATCCTCAGAGTTCATTTCACTTTCATTACACATCACCCTGTGCAGACACTGCCACCACCAAATAAGAGAATTAGGAATTTATCTCTGGAGTTACTCACCAAAGCATGGTGTCAAAGTGACGGATCATGCCTTTGCTGCCCGAGGGCGTGCGTGTGCCCTTGCACACCGGTCTGTAGGTGTGTGCTTCTGCGTTAGCCAGTGACCGAGGTATTTATTTTTGCGTTTACATATTTTGATTATTAATAATTATTAATTCCTGTCCAAACCTTTGAGTTTGTCCAGCCTTTCCCCATCATTCATATTCCTGTGTTTACTGGCCTAAGCAGTTACCAGGACACGGTGAGTACTGCACTGCGGTGTCGCTGGAGGGGGGAGGCATGTTTCGTGCTCTTAGGTGCACGAACAACAGCCAAAGTCCCATCTTTCTGACCACAGAAATAATCAGCAGTTCCCAGTTCACACACAGCGATGCCTCACTGGTTTTCACATCCAGACTGTGCATTTCTCTTGCAGCCCTGTAGCCCAGGAGTACCCTATTGCCATTGCCACAGGCTTTGTACTGAGTCTGCAGGACCTCAGGGCTGGGGCGGGCCAGGCTTGCTCTGTCTGAAGCTTTGCTGAATTTACTTGAAGAACAGCAGCAATGTTTCCAGTGCCCAAGTGGCTGTGCCTGACTTGTGTAACTTTATCTATGTGCGCAACAAGCACTGTTTTTAGACAGTAACAAGCAGTTATTCTGGGCAGAATGAGGCATCTATGACTCCAACAAGAAGATGCAGTTTAGAGGAGTACAGGTCTCGTACTGCACCGGGGTAGAAATAACTGCAAGCACTGGTAACAGGCTCCAGTGCGCCGTGGTGAAGCCTTCTGCGTGCAGCTGCAGGAGGAGCTGTCTAAGGCCTCCCCAGCTCTGCCCACTCAGGCGGACACGGGGCAGAGACGTTAACATGGCCCCTGCACCGGCCAGAGCTCTGCAAGAAGCAAGCGAAGGCAGCATACAGCACTCGTGCAGCCGTTCTGCTTTCGTGTGCCGGAGCACAGAAACCCTTCAGATATGGGTAGATCACTGCACACTGGACTGCGGTCCGCTACCGAGTGAATAACCAGCTTCAGTGTAAACTGTAATCCTAGTCTCTCTCTATGTATGTACATACATATAAAAATACACACATGTATACATATACATATATATATGTTTGTGAATGCATGTACATTTTTCCACTGTATGCTAAGCTACAGGAATCCCAATAAATCACATATGGAAACATATCCTGTATCTGATATATTTTGCATGAGAGTAAGTGTGATGATGTGAATGAGGGCAAGGAAATAGTTCCAAATTTAAATAACCATGAAGTAAACATAAGGTCGTAAACATGTATCTCCCATTTGTCACTGTGCAGAAGGGCTGAAGAAGTGACTGCGGGCCATTCGTAATGGCATCATCACTAAGCCAAGTTCTAATTCTGCCGGGCACAGGGAGGGCACACACTGTGAGACTCTGCAAACACTGACACCAGTTTTAATCAAGTTAAACTTCAGTCATTTCAATTCAGTATTATTTCATTAGAAGAACTGCGCTGTGAAAAAATAATTTTCCTTGATTAACATTTTTCTCAATTAATTAGTTCTCTCAGAGGAGATCTGAGCTTTATTAAATTATTTGAAAGAAAGAAAACGCATCTCAATATGGATATTGCATTAATTTAATGCAACCCATAAGCTTCCATTTCAATAATGGTTGTCATTTGTATTGATCTTTGCAAAACTTCTCAAATCAATAATTTTTCCCAGAGGTTAAATTTTGCCTTAAGACAGAGACCATATGAAGAGAAATGTCACGTCTCAGACTCCTGGAATGTCTTGCGAGCATAAAATGAGACATGAAAAAGAGGCTGAGAAGCAGCAATGTTATTTTTGCCTGGAGGAACAGAATTCTGTTGATTTTATTAGCAGTGCAGATACTGTAAAATTCAGGCTCTCTGTTCAAGTTAGCCTGGCCCGTTTGACAGCTGGAGCCTCCTCCGGATCCTTTGGCCCCCTGTTCTGCTGGAACACCTATTTCCTCTCCATCAGACATCATTCAGAAGAGCATCCATCCATCCATCACCTCTTCTTTATGTGTGTTTTCACGCACACTGCTTCTTACACCACCATGGCTGGGCAGAGCTCCGCAGCACTGGGACATCGACCCCACCGCTGCTGCAGCAGTGAGACCCGCAGCCGTTCCTCCCCCAGGAGCAGCCCACCAGCGCTGCCCCCCACCCTGGTGCTCCCGCAGCTGGAAGGCAAATCTCTACTGGTGGGATGCTCCCTGAAGACGAGCTCCTAGGCCTTGCGAGGTCCCAGCTGGGGCTGCGCTGGTGTGGGGAAGGGGGGGTGTCCCGCCATCTCCCGGCATGCTGAGCAGTGAGGTTCTCCATGCTCTGCCACCTCTTCCCCTGACTAAAACACTCGTGACCTGACACTGAACATGCCTCAGGAAGGGCTGGGCTGGGGGTCGGGCAGGTCCCGGGCCGCCGACCTCCAGGGCCTCTGGGGTGTTGTGCTCCCCAAGCACTTGGCAGCGTGCGCCCCAGCGTGGCAGGGGCAGGCCGGGCGGTCCCTGCTGGGCTGCCTGCCCCTTGGCCAGGGGAGGACAGAGCTCATCTCTGCTGGCCGCGCATGTGTGTGGCCGTGCAGGCATGGATATTTACATACCAACACACGCACACACATAAAGCATCATTAAGAAAGCAAAGTGTTAGAGCTATTTCTTGGCCATGTGAGTCAGGTTCTCTTCCGCCACAGCCAGCTGTGGGAGGGGTCCCTGCCCTGGTTCACCCCGCACCTCGGGTTCCAGCTGAATCCCGCCTCTCCCAACAGGCACACAGACTGAAGGGCTGGGCATCCCCTCGCCTGCCCATGCTGCACATGGAAAACCCGGATCCAAGGACGGCAGCCTAGCACCAGCCAGGCAGCCCAAGGAAGGTCCCCTGGCCAGCACCCTTCTCCCAGCCACCCCCATGCACCCCACAGCCCCCTGCAGCGGTGCCACGTGCTGCAGGAGCAGCCCCCGGCACTGCTCGCCAGGGCCCCTTCCCTCCACCTTGGCAGGGCTTGCTGAAGTCCACCGTGCTACCTCCAAGAGCCCCCCAGGAGGAAGCTGTATTTTCTGTTAACCAACACAGGCATTTAAAGAGAGTGATTAGTATTCACATAAAGTACCTCTGAAATCACTCCACTCCATAATTATGCTCAAATTCATTAGCAAGAATATTAGAACTATAATTAAGTTCCAAGACTTGTGTGAGCTCCAGACAAAACCAGAACTTGTTATGAAGGATGGCTACTGGAGTCACTAGCATCAAGGAGGTAAAATTACACCCACAGCAGTGTGAATATGTTGCTTAACAGTCTTGAAATCTCATTTTTACTTTGTTTTCTTTTGCAACATCCTAGTATAAAGTGTAATTCCAATACCTCATCTCTACCTTTTTCTTTCTGGCATTGGATCAAGATTCCTAACAAAAAAATTGCACAGAAAAGCTAGCTTACTAACTTACTTAAATTTACTCTATGCTTATACCCTAATGAAGTCTGGACAGCATCCTACGAGATTCAAAACCATAATTTCAAAGTAGATAACTAGACATGAAATATCTTTTAAACACTAATTAACCCCTGACCATTTATTACAGTACTTATGAAGGATTTTCCTTTGGTGGGAGTTATTCAGTGTAGATTGGATGCTTCCAGGGACTGTCTCTATATAATACCTGAGAGTTTGGGTCTTGGGATAGGAACAACCCGAAGGAAAAGGAAATGTACAAGGCATTGCACATGAGGTCAAATTAGACCATTCTAGTCTTAAAATCCAGCCTACCCCTTCTGAAATCAACATTTTTCTACTTATTTCAAGACGATACGATTCCATCCCAGTAAGGTATGACACTTTAAAATTTATTTGAAGTTAAATAATTTAAAGTACTTGAAGAAGCTGATGATGACACACGCATTAGGGGAAGCAAGCATGAAGAACTAGAAGCCACTGCAAAGCTGTGGAGCTGTGACCTGGTGGGATTGCAGCACAACTGGGCAAAGGACAGGTACCGATCACCCCAGTGTACTGGAGAAGGGTTCAGGCTCCGCAGAAGGGGGCAGCTCAAGCGCCCAGAGCTTGGAGTTCAGCAGGGTGCCTGCAACTACACTGTCAGCAAGGGGAAGAGTAAGGAAATGGAGGGCCATTACTCACTGGGGCAGGGGGTGATGGAGAACACGGACGAGGTGGGGTGCACAGTGCTGTCCTTGCCCTTGACTCCCCTGGCCAGGTCTGCCCCCGGCTGACGAGTCCCCGTGCAGAGCCTGGAGGAGGGCACCTTTGCCCACAGCAGGGAGGGGGTGTATTACTCAATTCAGCAATTCAGCCTGTGCTTAAACATGACACGGACAATGAGAACAGCCTGAATGAGTTACACAGTGGGCACAAATTCCCTTGGTGCAATGTCTGACTCTGTCTACACCACTGGACCATCCAGCTGCCAAACTTGCTGTCCCTGTTCCAAGATACCAAATCTGTGCCTGCGCTTTGTGGATACTATGCATCACATTCCACACACACGCCAGGCAGCTGTGCCATGCTGGGAGCATCTTCGTTCCTGGCTGATGTGCACAGCCTTGTACTAAACCCATCAAATCACAACTGCCCCTGTCAAAAAACAGGAAAAACATCTGTGGAAACTGTAGTCCAAGCAACTTCATAACCACTTTGAGCTGTTATTTCTGGGGACAGTTTTACTGACAGTTTACTACATTAAATACATTCTTCGCTCCAGCCCCATGCATCAGGTTATTTTTATGCTGCGTGCCCGAAGGTTTCTGGAGAGGTACCACTGCAACTGTGCTGCACCTCCAAGACACTCTGAAATACATGGGGACAAGCAGTCTCCCGTCTTCCCTCATTCTCCTCAGCAGCTGACACACCAGTATGACGAGCGTGAGAGTACACCTTCACAAACCTTGTCAGACAGAGCAGAGAACCTTTGATATTTAGTGCTTGCGTGTGCCACTTTGGAAAGGCAGATGAAGGGGGAAAGTCCTCAGCAGAGGCTGCAGCAATAAATACTGGCAGTCCGAAGGGATTTGCAGCAGTTCTGCCAGCATCTGGCACAGTGCAAGCCCTGGTAAGGCTGAGCGAGGCAGCAGGCAACCCAGGACAGTGGCACAGCCTGGGCACACACAGCCTGTCGTCCAAGACTGAGCCGTGTGAGAGGGGCTGGTCCTGCTCAGGAGGTGACCGTGCCCTTTCTGACGTCCACTGGCATGGGACACCCAAACCCCAACCCTTGAGAAACAGGTTTCTGTCACCTGCTTGTCTCCTGCCAAGCAATATCCAGGGACAGCTTTCCTTTGGGAGACAAGACCTACAGAGGCAGGTTGTGCAGGTCAGGCTTTCGTGCCAATTCAGAGCCGGTCTCCAGCTCGTGTAGGTTAGAAACGCTCCACTGGAGTTGGTTTCCAGTCATGCACCCAGTAACCACATGAACATTTTTGAGGAAGGGAAATAAATGGATGTGTGACAAGTGCTCACTTTCCATTCCAGATGCTTCTTAAAGTACCTGAAAAGGCTCTAAACAGGGATGAGATAAGACTCTCCATTTACAGGAATTGTTTTCACCTTTGCAGCAACAAACCACACGTATGACATCCGTTACACGGTACTGAAATCCTGCCTTTTATTTTAAAGAAGAAACAGAGAAGTCTCAGAGAGCAGGTTCAAGGACTATTAGAAGTTAATTGTTTTCTGTTCTTGTCTGATAATGGCAAATGGGGAAAAAAAGGATATTCAACATAAAACCTCAGATAAGAAAACTTCCATTACTGTGCACATACCCATAATTTTCCTTGAGAACAATCTGGAATTTATACACTTTTCTTTACTTGAGCCATAACTGTGTTTCAAATATGGATGATTTATCTGTTTCCCTTTCTGTTCTTCTGACATATTTGGTTATATATGTGAGAATAAAAATAAGGTGCTCCATGGAGTCTGAGAGAGTAAAAATTGTATGGTGCCCTGCAGAGATAACCCGTTATCCTCATCAACTGTTATCTAAATGGAGAGCAGTAAATCTTAATCTGTTTTCAGGGAGCCACACACTGCACATTTTTTAGAACAGTTGTGAGATTTATCTGATACAACGACACCGTTGTTAATGGGAGTAGGAAATAGCAGCAAACGCGTCTCTCTGTTGGTCCTCTGACGATGGTATCTCACAGCTGTTGTCAGATGGCACAACAGAGGCATGCTGCCCAGAGATGTTTTTTCAGCAAGAAACAAAATCAAATGAAAAGGGAGAGATCATCATCACAAGCTCTGAGCTGGAGAACAGGCACAGACGAGCCATAGTGCTGCTGGATGCCCTGTGGGATGAGCGGTCAGAGGCGACCCCAGAGTGTCCTGCGCTCCACACGCAGGGATGTGGGGAGCTCTGCTGGGATGGGTGTCACTGCCCGGGCTCCCAACGGGTGTACGCAGCCCCCAGAGAGCCTTGCACGGGCAAGCTCCTGCGCTGGGGCTGCAGCTGGGCTGGGCAATCCACCAGAGAGCTGCGTCCCAGGCAGGGCCAAGAGAAGAGCCGAGCAAGGTGTTTCTTGGTCCCCACGGTCAGCATTGTAAGCCATTACGTTGTGTGCCCCATGGTACATGATTGCCTCGTGGGGGGACGGCTGGTGCTGGTGCCATACCCCATGTTGCTGATGCAGTTCCTCTTCCAGCCTTTCAGACCCCACCAGCCCAGCACATCGTGCCTCCTGCCGCTGCTCACCCTGACCTCTCTCCTCACCTTCTGCCCCCTGACCCAGCACCAGCACGGACGTTCCCACCCTGCCCTGATCCTGACCCAGATGAGGGCTGTGAGAGGGGTCAGTCACTCTGCCCTTGCTCACCCCAATGAACAGAGGGAAGAAGGAGAGCAGAGTCCCTTCTGATTTCAGTAGCATTTCCAGATGTGCACTACATTTAAGGGCAGCAGCATCTTACTCATACCAGTGACAAACTAGTCCAAACAAGACTAAGGAAGATTTTGGTGAGATGATAGGGGACTGTGACAGGAAACAGAGCAGGATTTAGACTTTTTCTCCTTCTTCTCTAAATCCTCTGCATTTTTCTGTTCAATCTTAACTACAAGACAAAGTTAACTGTTGAAAAGGGAGAGCAAAAATATGAACGTGAAGCACTCCCTAGGCTATGGCGTAAGAAAAGCTCATATTAAAAAACACATCTTTAACCTGAGAAAGCAGTTCACAGTTAGCTCCCTGGAGTTTGATGGGACAGCTTTTGCTGAACATGAATTAATCTAATGCTACCATATGTCTGAACTTCACCCAGGTGCACCCCTTTCTCCACCCCAAGTCTTTGTCCTTGTGGGTAGTCAGTGCCCTGCTCAGGTGTGCAGGTGGCTGGTGCTGGGTCCAGAGCAGCCCCAGATGGTGGCTGACCATCCAGAAGCCCCAGAAGTGTCTTGTGCTCCACACGGGAGCTGTGCGTGGCTGCCTGCTCCGGCGTCACTCCTCCAGGAGAGCCCGGTCTCCTGCACAGCACAACACAGCCTGTGTGCAGAGCAAGCCAGATGCGTGCACAGCAGTTCACACACACCTACAGCTTGTCCACAGGGCCCAAGGCAGAGAGTAACGGAGTGGTGCAGGGAGGGAGAACATACATTTGCAACTGCTGTGTGGCGTCAGGTTGAATACAGACTTCTGCCATCTGCGTTTTCCTTTTAATGACCTCTAAACCACCACTAACTCGTCCTTAGGGTGAACACACAAAACATCAGAATGCAAACAGCCCTGAAGCCTGTATTCAGAGCAACCTCTCTGGTCCCTGTCAGATGATACCCTTCACAGAGTACTTCTCCAAGCCAAGGAGCTTCCCACTTAGGCCACTAACACATATTTTTGTAATCTTTGTTTAATTTGGGTTTTGGTTATAAATAAATGATGCTTTCTCAGTAGAAGGTACTTTCAATCAAACCCACAAGGAAGTCTGTGCAATGCAGAGCCCTAGGCTGGAAGCACCAGTGTACTAATGGTTACTGGTGACCAAGGCCCTGGGCATTGCCCCGTGTTAGGTAGTGCCCACACAGCCAGGATTCCCTCAGATCTAAGCAGGCCACGTTGGGAATGAAAAGTGAATAAAAACATGTGACCATCAGAATATTGCACCATTTTTCTTAAACGAACAGATGGCTTCTAGAGAAGATGTTCACCCATGAGTGCTTTCTACCCATGACTTCTCCAGAAGAGTGGAGGACTAGCTGCAGTGAGCACAGTGCCATGAGGCTGTGCACCTTCTGGGTCTTCTGCTGCAGAAGCATCAGGCTTGATACTGCTGCTGCTCCTGGGGCTCTCCTGGCCCCTGAAAATGTCCCTTCCCCACCACTGTCTCCATGACCTTCATGGCGGGGGTCAGTAAATGCTCTGTGGCTGGACCAAGTGAGAGGCTTTCTTCCATTCTATTTGTTATGGCTCATAGCATTCAGAGCATTTGTTCTGAAAGTCTCTGCTTATATACACATAGTATATTTGATATATAAACCCATATAAATACCACTGGCATATAATGAGGCACTGAAATTAATACAGACTATGTGCTTAGTGCTGCTGGATCATATTTAATCAAAACTCCAATTTTACTGGTGATAAAGAAGAAATCTTTATTGATGGAGATATAAAATATGAAAAACTGCCTCTCATAAGGAGGCATTAAAAACTAATTCACAGAAAAATCTAGCTTAGGAAATGTATTGCAATAAGAAAAGAAGGCGGGGGGGACAAAAAGAGGGGAGGCGAGAGAAAAGCAGAGAGAAAGGAAGAGAGCGCCAGAGGTGGAAACGTGCATAGATTTACAATGTACTGCAGAAAAAATATTCTCTGCTACCTCTGTAGAGCAACATTGTACAGTGTTTGCTCCTAAAGCAGGTCTTTAGTGAGGAACAGAGCTGAATGAACAAGTTATAATGAATAATTCATTCACTGTATCATGCTTCTCTCTCTGTTCAGCCGTCTTTCGCAGCCTGGCAGTGCCTTTGACCTGGGCTCTGCAGGAGCAGCGTGGGGAGGGGATCGCTTCAACATGCCAAGCAGAGCGTGGGCAGCATCTGAGAGACCCAGGACAGCATACAATCTTGTGAAGTTTATTTTGTCACATTATTATAACTCCAGTGAGGAGATACACAACAGCTCAGTTCAGCACTTCCCAGCCCAGTCACTGTTGGTATTCCCTGCAAGGCTGTGCCCGAAGAGGGGTATTTCACAGAAAAGCAAAGGAGCTGGGAATACTCTGGCGTAACTAAATTACCTCCACACCACTGCAACACCAACCAGGCTGGGAGAAGATTTTTGGGCTGGGGAAGCCTCAGGCAGGTGCCTTGGATGGAAAGTTATCATCTGAAATGACCTACTGTGCTGGAAATGGTGTTGTGCAGTAGCATAATAAACTGTAATGTTTGACTAGGCAGTCGGGTGCTGATTTTCCACCTCAAGGCAGGCAACAACATCACGCTGAAATTGCATTTGCACCCATTTTCATTATCTGTTCCCTACCCTGTACTGAAGGTTTTTGTCTTCACGGTCACAGGTCAGCAGTGGCACTCAGCTGGGAACTAAATGTAATGAAACAGTGGGACGGCAAGGAAAGGTCAGTGTGGAGGTGTGCAAAACACACTGGGCTGAGACGATGGTGGGAGAGGCAGTATTATCCCTGCGGTTTGACCTACAAGAGCTGGAAGCAGCCAGCCCTGGCACAGCAGTTGTAACCTGCCTGGTGCCTCCCTGCCCCTTGCATGGATATCCCAGCCTGTCCAGCTGCGGGCTGAGAGCTGCGACAAGGGGCTTTCTCGCCCTCTCAGAAACACCTCTGGGACTCAGACATCCGAGAAAGGCCCCAGAACAGATAGGCAGCCCAGTGCCAAGGGAGGAAAACGCAGACCATGGGACCAAGCAAGGACTGAGTGCTCAGTGTTCCCCGAGGCACCCGAGGCAGCTCGGGAAGCAGGGAAGACAAAAGTCCGGCAGCACGAATGTCCTGCCTTCACTGAACGCTGCGGCAGCGCTGTCGGTGTCAGACGTGGCAGTAGACGGCAGGCTGCTGGCAGCTCTTGCTGGTACAGGCAGGGGAGCTGGAGGTGAGGGCTGGTCCCTGCAGGTATGCAGGGCCACTGGTGCTGTGAGCACGCAGCCGTGTCAGGGCTGTGTGTGCTGCTAGCAAGCCTGCAGACACAGCTTACATCCAGGCTATGTTTGGAGACTTGTCCTTAACTTACCATTATATTCTTCAGATTATTCCATGGAGCTATTTCTCTGTGTTTTAGCTCTAATGTTTCCTGTTCTGGAAACCTATTGCTGTACAACTCTCTGCAATGGTCTCTAATGAAGCAGGCGAGACTAATTATCATGAGCTCCATCTCATCTAAAAATCACATTCTTACAGTACTGTTATCTACCCTTTGCATCTGCAAACAGCCTATGCTGCCCAGCAAGGGACCAGTGAGTTAATGATGTGAGCGGACGGATGAATGAGACAGCCCTGTCCCCGCTCGGCGCAGAACGGCACGCCAGGTGCAGGCACGCTGCGCAGACAAGGGGGCTGCCAGCCATCAGCGCCAACGTGGGTACTCCCCCCCACCAGCCCCTAGTTTTAAGCTGACAGCTTTCTACAAGATTTCATTCTCACCGAGTTGCAGGCTGATCCCATGGGAGGAGAGGAGAAGAGAGGAGAGGAGAGGAGAGGAGAGGAGAGGAGAGGGAGGTGCTGAGGCCATTTGGGAGTGGAGCAAAGGGGAATTAGGCCTTGCACTTGCTGCCCCTGGAGAGCAGAACCCTGGGGATGCTGGGGCACACAGGGGTAACCGCAGCCAGATTTCCCTTCACAGCCTTGGTGGCACTCTACCATGTCCAGCTTTGAAGTGTTTGGCCTCAGTCTGCCTGCAGGGTCAGACACAGCTTCTGCTGTGTAGTTTGACGGGGAAAGAAGCACATGGAGCAGAGTTCCAGGCAATGCACTCGCCTCCTCCTAGGGTGAACAAGAAATCTTCTCTGAGCTTTTCCATGACAGAGCACATCATATAAAATATCAATTTCCATAGAAATGTCTAATCATAATGCTGGAGGCATTAGTGACTCTATATTCTGATAAACCATAAGACTAACTACACACTTGGAAGGGGAGGAATGGGAGGAATGCATTGGGCACAGCAACAGGAATTTGATGGAATATGTTGATGGAAATGATGAACCTCTGGGTGGAATTAGTAGAAGCCACAGCAGACTGCAAACGGTTTGACCCAACACAAAGTACAATGGCAGCCGTAGTCCTTTCGCTACTGATGGGAGCTGGGACCGGTAAGTGTGCCGAGACTCATGCCCGACGGCAGGCAGGCACTCCTTTGTACAGCCTCTGGTGGTGGCCACTTTCTACAAAAGTACTCACTTGAAAGAGTTTGTGACAAGCTGCTTGCATGATTATTTTCCCAACAAATTTGACCTTTGAAATAAATATTTAAAATGTCAGATTATTATTTTTTGAAATAGCAGCAACAAGAAAACATTCTGATTATGTTAGAAATCACATATGCTCAACTCAATCTGACACTTCTTTTCTCCATGCTGCAAAGATGAACCTGAGGCAGCATCATTCCTCCTCCATTCACTTTTGCTCCAGATGCACTCAGAGTGGGATCCACCTCTCCCAGGACCCAGGCAGCCCTTTAAGCAGTGCATCATGCCAGGACAGTCTTCTGCTTTGCAGTCTTGAAGGACTCTGGTGTGCTGAAAGCTGTTGCACAGTTCGTTCACTGTGTATAGCTTATCTAGCCAACAACAGTCTCTTCTAACAGACTTACAAATGCACTTTTTCATTTCAGCCACCTTTCAGAGGACTACATGTCTTGCAGGATGCTTATGTGGTGTCACTGAATCCTGCACAGTTGGTGAAGGTTTCACAATAAGTCAGATCTTTATTTGGTAGATTAAGTACTTTAAGTACTTAAGCACTTTGCTACTTCCCAGAGCAAACAGAGAGGCTGGAATCGGGTCCCCCAGTCCTGTGCCCACCTCCCACATCAGCCTGGCTGTGTTTCCTTATGACTCAAGGCACTGATTTCATTCAGCAATGATTTTCATTAATAGTTACTTTCAATGTCTCTCAGCTTTTGCTTTGGCTTTACCAATGGCTCAGAATTTTTTTGTGTGTGCCAGCACATTTATTAATATTCACTCTCTTATGAACCATAGCATCTGTGACTCCTAGAGGTAGGAGCAGTGTCATCAGCTCAGACTACATCTCCCACTAAATAATTAAAAATAGCGATGAGCATTTCATCGTTTACATCAAATGATGCCAAAGCCTTCTCTGTATCAAACAGCCCATCAAAGCAAACTGGTCTGGCTTTTGAGATACGCAAGAACAGAGACGAGCCTCCACAGCCGGTGGTCACAGGGGCAGCTCCGGACCTGGCATCCTCCCGCCAGCTCTGAGCGCAGAGGCATTCACACACCCACACCGTCTGGTGACCTGTGGTGACTGCCCACTCATCTGACAGCACATCCAGAGAGGCAAAGCGTGGCTGGACCATCCACCACGGCTGGGGTGGCTGCAGCCGCCAGACCAGGGCTTGGCTCCCACAGGAGGGGAAGTCACAGAGTACAGCCCTGTACCATGGGAGGCACAGGTAGGTGGATCCCCAGCAGGCAGCTCTGAAGGGCAAGGAGCTGAGGAAACTGGCAGGTCTTTAAGGACAACATCCTCCAACTGCAAGGTCGGTCCCACCTGTGCGTGGGAAGACGTGTGGCCTGAGCTATGCAGAGAGCTGCACGCTGCGGAGGTGCTGCTGTGCCATGGGTGACAGGGGATGGAGCACAGGACATGCCCTGCTCAGGCACCAGCACCCACAGGGCTGGCACCGAAGCATTTGGGAAAAACTTCCTTTCTGGGCTCAGGACTTGGTCCAGTCCTGCTTTCCCTGTCAGCTGGTAGCTGCTCTCCCCACTGGTCTGGAAGTGAATGGAAAGTACCTTCCCCAGTTTGTTTTATGGCAGCCAGGTCTCCCCTGGATTTATCCCAGAAAAACAAAATAGTTTGCAATTGCCGACATACTCTACCACCGTGTCCATATTTTCCCCCAGGTGAGATGACTCATCAAATTTCACCTGAATTTTCTCCTGATTAAAGCCCAAGTTAGAAAACGTAAGCCTGAAAACCACCTCTTGCTGATGATGGAGAAAAGCCCCCACAGCATCCTCACCTCGTGGAACCAGAGGTGTCCCTGCATGGTCCGACAGCTTTCTGGACTGCTTGTGGCCTTCTGAACTGCTTTCTGTCTGATACTGAAGTTGAAAAGCATTATATGAAACCAGCTCACGGGCTAACTGGTGAGTTATAGAAGATTGGAAGTTTTTGGAGGGATGGAGAAAACATGTCTTCATTTTTTTAGTTATTATTACAAATGTTGACCAACTGTAGCCACTAACATGGCAAGGCCCAATTGAGGAGATTATAAATTAATATGTTTTCCTTTGTCTATAGGAAAACATTCGAAAATACTAACTGAAAGTATAATAAGAGTTGCTTACCTTTTACTGGCTGTTCCTCTACTTTTGAACCCAGTTAACAAACAATTAATCATCCTGTCAATTAGTGTGCCCAGAAAGAAACAAGTTTTTCCTCTTTTGGCTCTCTTTAAAATTAATTTTCAAGCATGTGTCAACAGCTGAACACAGAACATGTGTGTTCTGGTGCATTTTGCCTCAGAGTAGAGCATGATAGCAATCAGAGCCATTCATTCTTGTTTACTAGTGTTTGGCAGCTGAATTTTTCTCTGCATTAAACATTTACCGGCCACAGAAGGCAGATGTCAGCAGTGATTTCAGGCCCTTTTATGACAGCAAAAAACCTGGGCATGAGTGCGATCCTGAGTATCATTTAGGTTTTTCTTTTATGCAGTGTAGGGGACAGGTACCAGGCAGGCAGCCCATGGGGCTGATGCAAGAAAACGCCCACAGCAATGAGCCTGTGCAAACTCTCCCGCCTACCCCAACAATGTTCACTTTCATCTTTGCAAGAGGATGCAACATTAATTTTGTACATTTGTGCGATCCTTTTCTTTCTTTTGAATACCAGAGAGAGCATCAGCAGCTGAGGTAGAAGGTGATGTACGGAGCAGCAAGTGATCTCAGATCAAAGACAAGGCAAGGCTGTCATGGAGAGGGGACTCTTTGGCTTCTGAGTGTCTTCTTACAGAAAAGCAATCAGAGGACTATGCATTTTGATTACTGTACATCAGCTGGGGACAGAGCGTGAGATAAGCAAGCCATGAGGTAAAACCATTTAAGTAAAGCTAAAAATGCAGTGGCATTAACATGGGAACTCTGGCATTTTTGCAAAGCAGGTACGAAAACTTCATGTTGTTTTTGACTACACTGAAATGCACAGAAGTGTAACACAATTGCAAAAAAAGAATTGCTGAGAAGTATATTACACCACAGCCATTACATCATAGCCATAAATAAGATGTATTACATCATAGTCAGCCATTTTAACAGTCAATGCACTGTATTTTCCAGACCTCACTAGTTCTTTCCTGACCACTGAACTTTTGTTACTAGTATGATTTTTCAACCCAATGTTCAACATGTATTTCTAATTTGCCTTGTGTTTTATAAACAAGTGAAAGGGTAGTCATCAAATTATAAACTCATTGTGGGACTCAAGAAAACAATATTTGGAAACCAAAGCAATGCACAGTAATTAGGAGCTTGCATGCTTCCAAAGACATGTGCCAACGTGCCTCTGCGTGTCTGACCCTCTTGTGATGCACGTGGCCAGTGACCGCAGGTGCCGTGACTGGGATGCACAAAGGAACAGCGCTGTGCTGCCAGGCCAGTGCTCTGGCACGGTGTTGTGTGACGTGCTGAGAAGAAGGGGTCTGTTTTGCATGATGCAGCAGATGTAACTGGTAAAAATGTTCTGGGATAGAATTTAGTTGGTTATACTTCTTCCAGTGTATTTGCCTCATAGAAAGGCTTGTCTATGTATTTTCCTCTCTGTAATTTACATTTAGCATATAAAATGGAAATATAAATTGGATATGGAATTATTAATAATAACCTTATGCTTTAGGCTACAGTGATTAAAACATGAAAGATAAAGAAATGATGAAAATAGTAAAGTTAGATTATGCATTAATTTCCATCTACTCACTAAACAATGGATGATCACCCGAAGAGTTGTGGTGAATGGAGTTAAATCCAGTTGGCGGCCAGTCACAAGTGGTGTTCCCCAGGGCTCAGTACTGGGGCCAGTTCTGTTTAACATCTTTATCAATGATCTGGATGAGGGGATCGAGTGCACCCTCAGTAAGTTTGCAGGTGACACCAAGTTGGGTGGGAGTGCTGATCTGCTGGAGGGTAGAAAGGCTCTTCAGAGGGATCCAGACAGGCTGGACTGATGGGCCAAGGACAATTGTATGGGGTTCAACAAGGTTAAGTGTCAGGTCCTGCACTTGGGTCACAACAACAAAATCACAGAATCACAGAATCATTTGGTTGGAAAAGACCTTTAAGATCATCGAGTCCAACCGTCCCTGTCCACTACTAAACCATGTCCCTAAGCACCTCGTCTGCCCGGCTTTTAAATACCCCCAGGGATGGGGACTCCACCACTTCCCTGGGCAGCCTGTTCCAGTGCTTGACAACCCTCTCCGTGAAGAAGTTTTCCCTAATATCCAATCTAAACCTGCCCTGGTGCAACTTGAGGCCATTGCCTCTTGTCCTATCACCCTCCCCGGCGTTGGCTGTTCTGCCTGAAACTTCACTTGGAGCGAGGCACAGAGAAGTTCATGTGTCTTGTATGATGCTGGGACATTGCAGCTGGATTACTTACCCTGGTAAGTCCTGCCTGATAGCTGACTCAATTACATTTCTTTCTGGTTTATTACTGATGCTATGAGTATGTCTGCCAGACAAGCTCAGGGAAATATTAACAAAATCTTCTCTTTCTACCTGAATTGTTGTTGTTTTTCTCCTCTCCATTGTTATTAGGAAACTCAGTCAGGTGAAAGAAACTTAATCCCAGCCTTTCATACAGATCCTTTTGATCTTTCTTCATAGCCATATGTTCCACAGACTTGAGCTTTGTCTCTCTGGATGGGTAATTTTGAGATTTGTCTCTCTGTGCTGCCAGGGGTTAAATTGGACTGGGGAAGCATTCAGTCTTTGCAAATTTGATTTTTGAGGAAGTTCTCTTCCAGCTTTCTTCTGACACTTCTGCTTGAGGTGGCAGTGTCCTTCATGAGGGCTCTTAGGGGGAAAATGCTTTCCTTAATCCAGTGAAAATAAGTAGAACCTGGAGTTTGCAATCACTGGGATTTCCCCACCAAGAAATATAGCATCCCTGTCCTTGCACATGCTGATGTGCTCCCCACAACACTGACTGCCTCCCTGCATAAAACAGAGCCCTGTGCATTGCTGATGGTACTGTGGGACGGTGTAAGTAAGAGCAGGGCACCCACCGACCCACCACAACTTCTGTCCCTCCTTGCCTTGTGTCCCCAGCCACACGCACAGCCCCTCTGCCCCTCTCTCGGGCCATGCAACCCACCCCATGGCTAAGGCTAAGGCAGTGCTGAGAGACACCAGTCCCCTTGGGGGACACAGCCCAGGGTCCACAGCCAGTGTGCACCGAAGCCACGCATCCACACAGACCCCCACAGTCACCCTAGGAAGATGTCCCCTCCTCAGGAATGGTCATCATTTGGGAAGGAGGGGGGTGGCCCCCTGCAGTGACATCTTGGGGACTGAGGGCTCTGCTGCACGCTCAGAGGTTTCTCACCAGCCCCAAGCTTTGGGGCTGGATGCGGCTGAGGGGATCCTTGCCTTCAGCAACCACGCAGACACACTGCTCTGCGCCAAATATCATCCAGCCAATGCAGAAAGTATTAAAATAAATATTTCTGGTTTAAAGTAGAATGAAAATTTCAAAAGTAATTTACACATCTGTTATTTCTGCTTCCAGCACTCAGCAAATCCATTTTTATTCATCTGCCCTTGGCATACAAGCAACTGCGATTAATACTTGTATTTATGATGACTCTAACTGACACTGACATTTGTCCTCAGGAGAAAAGGAAAAACAGAGAAAAATCTTTCTTAGTCATTTTGAATGAATCCTGCAAGCCTGGGAATCACTGATGATATTTCATACGTTTTCCATGAAATTAATGTAATTTCAGAGGTTTTCTGCTCTCACAGAAGTGTATGATAGAACTGTGTAATAGGTGGAGCTGGCAGTGCTGGCCGTAGTCACACATCTGTCACGTATCTGCTTGGAAGTGCTTATTCCTTTACCACCCATCATCAAGTTTATTACCTTAGTGCCCAGCCAACTCACATGAAGGGAGGATTTGTCCCGGCTGGAGCCTGAGCAGAGCAGGTAGGAGGAGGACAGAGGTAAAGCGTCCTCCTGGGCGCTGCTGCTGCCGCTGTCACACGTGTCGGGCCACATCCCTCCCCTGGGGCCCGGGGCGCCAGCCGAGCCTCCCTCCTCCCTGGCCTCCTGTCACGAATCCTGATTTAGGATCCTGCCAACTACGCCAATTTGCTGCAAATGGGTGATTTAGGTCGCTTAAAGAATCACTGTCAAAGGTATCAGCAAAAGTGGTTTTAATATGATGTCATAAAAGCATGACTTAACAAAGTTCGATGGCAAGGTTCACTCTCTTACCGTGCAGCACAATCATTTGAACAATGTTCAAAACTGCCAAGACGCAAATCAAAGTTACCAAGACAAAACCGAAGTTACCATACTGCAAGGTTATGCGTGACATTGGTCACTTACCAAAGATCTGCTGTTGGTAAAAGGTCTCTCTGCCTCGAGGAGCAACCTTGCGAGGCTTCTCAGCTCCAGGGGAGGTCACCGCCATGCCGCCAGGCTGCCTGGCTGGCAGAGCTCAAAGAAGGCTCACTTAGGCTGTCATATTTATAGGATAAAGTGCCTGGCTTGCAGTCAGATTACATGCGACGGAAAAGGTATGCATGAGGCTCCTTGTACCCGCAACTTTCATTGTTACTTGATAAATGAATCTTGGAAAAGCCACCTGCTATTCACGTGTTAATCGCATGATTGGTGTTCCAAGCGCATGTGCATCGATGCCCACCGTGTCACTCTGCTCCTTGGTGGGTTTCCAGAGAACAGGTTGGAACTAGAGAAGTTCTTGGCCCGGTTATGGCTCAGGCCTTTACCTTCTTTGGAGCCTGTACCAAACTACTGCTAGCTTGGTTAAGGGGTCGAATGCATTCATCACACCTCCCCAGGTGTAAACCACACCAGCTGCCTTAAACACCTGAAGGAAGCGTCCAGCCCAGGATATATGTATTCTGACGTGTTTATTCTGGGAGAAGGCAGTAGCTCCTGTCAGCCTATGCCCACCACTCACAGGAATGAAATGAAGCAAAGCGTGTCCTGCTCTGCCATTGAATGATAACCCACACACCTGGGGTGTGCAGGCGAGAAGCCCGGGCACCGCTGTACGTGGAGCAGGGGTTTCCCAGGACAGCTGAGGAGGCCGTGCTGGGCCAGGGGTTGGGCACCTGCCCTGGCGGGTGCCGGAGGCAGGGAGGTGCGGGGGGTAGTGGTCCATGCCTCTCCTGCCGGCTGCAGCTGGGCCAGTGCCGGCACGGCAGCTTGGCAGGGCTCCCCGCGCCAGGGAAGAGCTGCCATTCCCGCTCCCCTTGCAAAAGGTGGAGGTGGCACGTGGGCAAGGCCAGACCACAGGCAGCACAAATCTCAACAGACACTTAGAGGAACAAAGCAAATTCCTGATAAGATGAAACAGAGCTGGTTATGAAAAATTAAAGACTGGACTCTGAAGTGCTTCTCAAATTGCACTCATCTTCATGTTAGATTCAGGAAAGGGGCTGTACTCCTACCTCAACATTAAGCGGGGGAAAGTGCAGAGAACATATTTTTTTAGGGACAACGCCATGGGATAATTTATTTATATATTTTACATTCTGGGACCTATCCAAAAATGGGAATATTTTTAAAAAGTCTTCACTGAAATGCTTTCAGGCTGCCAGCCTTCATAATATTCCTGTATTTGTCTGAGCAGCTGAAGGCATAGAAGGTTGTGCAGCCAGGATGCACTGCAAGCATGCAAGGTTCATTCCCGCTTTGGCATCAGCAGTGGGCAGAATTTGTAAATGGCAGTTGCCAGCGATAAAGGAAGAGGTCAGGAATAATGATGATTTGCACAACAATGCAAAAGTTATACTATTTAGTTGCATGGTCGTGAGAGCATTGGCAGTAAAACAAATTGGAAAATGAAGCAATGTACCTGTTGTAACCAAACTCTTCAGTAATATTAAATAGCGTTCAGGAAGTAAATGAAAATGTTGTCCTACTACCACTACACAAAAAAGTATTTGTGTAGTGACCTCAAATTCCAGCAAGGACTCCAGGATTTCCTTTTGAAATAGTCCCAAAGTGATGCCAATAAAACCTTACTGATATCACGTTGGCCTCTGCTCAGAAGCTGTTCAAACATAAAAAGACCTCTCCTAGTAAAAGCCCAAATCAAGGCATGTCTTCCACTTTCAGAGGACATTTATCACCACTTGACACTAACTGCTTCAAAATAAATGCACTTCCAAGAAAAAAAAAGACATTTCAATCTTCTGCTGACAGTAACTTAAGAGATACTTCCCTAGAAATTTTTGCTGATAGGTAACAGGGCCAAACCCATCCTCGCTGCATTTTCCTGTTTGTGAATTCCTTTCTTCAGCTATGAATTCTGTATTCTTGGTTTCTTACCTGACAGACTGGGACCACAGCTGAGAGCCAGCAACGCTTTTATAAGTAATGTATTGAACAGTTGACAGGTAGAGACAATTATGGATGTATTTGTTACTCCTCTTTCTTTTAAAACATTGATTTCTGTCTCATTATTGAAATAACCAAGCACAGTTATGTCTCTTGGTACCTAAGCTCTCTGGACGAAGCCCCTGCTGACCCAGTGCCCTGCGACACGTGGGAGCCAGCAGCAGGAGCAGAGACCTTCACCTCACCCTCACCTGCAAGCTCCTCCTGGCTTTCCTTCTACATGGGAGCACGGGGAGGTTGTATTTATAAAATAAACTCCATGAAATGAGACCAATTCTCCTAACTCATATTCCTAAAACACAAACGCTGGAATCAGAAATAAGTATTTTACATGACACTTCATCACTTTGTGGGCTTTTCTTGAATTCAGAATTTCTTTGGAGAAGCATCATGTCATGCAGTGATGGGTCCTGTAGGCTTTCTGCAAGATGACAAGTAGCACCTGGCAACAAAATATATATTAAGTCCTTGGATGTAGAGAGTTATGAAATAATAGTAAGAAAGCTGAATGAAAAAGATGAACTACAGCTAGAAAAAAATCTAAAATCTACAGGAATGTCGTCGTCTTCTATTTCAATTCTTCTACTAGCAGAAGAAACATGCAACTGGACGTTTTTTACTTAAATAAATAATCTTTTTATTCAAATTACTTCTGTGCCTTGTATATGTCTGCCTATGCAGTTTGAAAGTAGATCTGTCCTCAGCCAGCTAGCCCTGCCTGCATTAGCTTTTACGTTTTTCTGCTTTAATGTGACAACAGTACTGTGGCTGAACTAGCAGTCAGGGGTCTACTCATAGGAATAAGAAGTAACAGTGTGATTTTTTTGGCAAAGTGGTACACAGGGGTCTCAGTTCTCAAATTCACCAGCTCTGTAGTCATTCCCTCTCTGACAAAATTTCTCTCCGAGTAATATTTTGAAAGAACAATTTTTCATGGTTCCTCACATATGCTAGGAGAGTGAGTAGAGACATGTTTATGAATTTCTCTTCCATCAGCACATTCAAGTGTATGAAAGTTCAGCGTATTAGCATAAGGCTTATGCTTACAGTTTTTTCTTTTCTTACACAATATGAAAGGAAAACAGTGTCCTGAAAACGTATACCCCAGTTACAAGCATACTGTTCAAAATGTGCTTGATGTGTATTAGAGAGAATGGGGAAAAGTGTGGTGAAGAAAAATTATTATAAGATAAAACTGCTGGTAAATGCTGGAACCCATTGCATCCATTTCAGAATGTTGTGACAGCTGTTACATGCTGAAATTAATAACCCATTTGCTGCTAAGAATTCTGTCCAAAGCTATTGCTTGCAATCTAGGAAGGGCATAAAGATTAATGACGAGCAAAACTCTCACCGGCTGTGGGATGGAGATGTTTGCACACAGGTGTTAGACCTCTTCTTACCTGCAAGTCTGGGCTGGACACCTCAGTAGTTTTGCCTTTTTTCTGCCTTTACTCTGGTTGAGTATACAGCAGTAATCTTTTCTTCCACGCCTGCTTGGGGAAGGAAAGAAAACCAGAAATGAGGAAGAAATACACCCAAGCAGTTCTGTATCTCAGGAAAGAAAATATGATTCTGAAATCTGGCAAAGGGTTTTGAAAGTGTGTGAAATGTGTAGTCTGTACCTTGAAATTCATTTTCTTTGCATTATTGTGTATAAAAGACAGTCTCACATAATGAACCATCATGTTGTCCGCAGAGTTCCACCATCAGAGGAGGACACGCATAATGTGAGATGCCACACAGATGTCCCTCTGTTTGCTTTTGCATTTTGTTCTTAAGAACAAGGATTTTAAAACCAGAGAGGATCATTAAATCATTTTATCTGGTGAACTGTGTAACTTAAGCCAGAGAATTTCACTTCTGATACGTGCATGATCCCAGTAGCTTGTTTGACTCAAGTGTTCCTTTCAGAAGGGTATCTGGTCTTGCTTTGGAGCCTTCAAGAGGTGCAAATCTGTTGTTCTCCTCAGACTCACTGCCAGAGGTTAATATTCATGAGTGTTAAAAGTCAGTGCCTTTTTTCACTCTTGAATGTCATTAGCAATCTCATTATGCCTTTTGCTTTCATTTCAGATTCTTTATTTCCTGCTGTTCTCCTGCCACCACAGTAACGATGCCTTCCTTTTTTCTGAGTAAATGTTCATGTTTGTGGCAGCTGTGGTTTATCTTTGCTTTATCTAGCCATGGTGTTTCCTGTGCTCAAAAGTACCAGATCCCACACATGCATCTCAGAAGCTGCAGGTGTAAACATTGCAATTTGCGCACAGGGCTGAATTAACTGGCCAGCATTGACTCCCAGCTCATTCCGGTACTCCCCCAGTTCCCCTTTATCCCAGGCAGCTGGGCCATCTCTAGTGCAGCCTACACTTCGGTCTGAACTGGCCACACTGGCCTTTTCCCCATACTAGTTTGTGAGAACTGTATTCATTAACACCACCAAGATCTGCTTTCCTCTCTTCCATGAAGCACCAAAATCACCGAATGGTGGAGGTTGGAAGAGACCTCTGGAGGTCATCTGGTCCAACCCCATTGCTACAGGAGGGTCACCCAGAGCAGGCTGCTCAGAACAGTGTGCAGCTGGGTATTGAATATCTCCAAAGATGGAGATTCCACAACTTCTCTGGGCAACCTATGCCAGTGTTTGACCACCCTGACAGTAAAAAAAAACAACAGCAGCCACAGCTGAAACTGGTCGGTGATGCCAAGATGGGGACCACTCATCTGAGGCAGAGACAGCAAATTGCAATAGGCAGCAGGTGGCCAAGAGCATGCTGGATACAGTAAGTTTTATGCCAGCAGGTTATTACAGACCTGTAGGAGCCATCCCTTAACCTTTAATTCCCAGGTTTGCAGCTAAGCTCTCTTGCTGCCTCTTGAAATGCACACATACAAATCAGACCCAGTCATTTGAAAACGCCACTTATCTTCTATGCATGTCTCTATAAAAATTTTAAAAATCAGTGTTACGAGCATCAGCGATGTTAAAGAAATTACTGTTTCAGACTTGGAAATTGCTTTCTTGCCTGCCAACAAGTGTTTGGCGAGGTGAATTATTGGAACTCAGTCTGCTGGAAAAAAGACACCTTTGCTGATAGAGACAATCCAGATTGCTTTACAGAAAACTCATCCACCTTGTTAGAATTCTGTGAAGAAAATTCCCTGTTCTTACAGCAGTGACAACTTCCACTACAAAGATTTCCTTTCTTATCTGCTGTTCTTTCTCTGTGCTTTGTAAACTTGCACATTGCTCTGTGTGCCTTCCCTGGAGTGCCACTATGTAACTTGTGGAAATTGGTGTTCCCACATTTTAAAAAATAAATAATAAAAATTCATTGCACTTCTGTTATACAAAACCTGTAGCTTATACAGGACCCTGAACCAGCTCCCAAGAAGATCATCGCCCTTTTTTCACTTTGCTGCTTTTTGTTTAATAAGCACGTGGATGAGTGTGTGCACAGTCTCTCGTATTACCTGGCACCTTCCCTTGGCCAGCACTACCCTTGCTACCTGCAATTGGGAGGCTCTGGTTTTGTTCCAGCCATCTCTGGCTGGAGGAGAGGTTCAACTCATCTCCAGCCAGTCTCCCTCTGCGCAAGCCCTCTGTGCTCACAGACATTCAGTTTTCCCTAGGAAAGCCCTCTCAGCCTCTCCTTCTCATAGGCACTGTCTCAGTTTTTCATCTCCATTCTGGCGAAGAGCCACAGTGCTGTTTGGAGTGCAAATTCTTGTTACTGCTAGAAGGGATGATCCAAGAGGTCATGGCTCAAGTTGCACCAGGGAAGATTTAGATTGGATATTAAGAAAAATTTCTTCACCAAAAGGGTTGTCAAGCACTGGAACAGGCTGCCCAGGGAAGCGATTGAGTCCCCATCCCTGGAGGTATTTGAAAGACGCGTAGATGTGGTGCTTAGGGACATGGTTTAGTGGTGGACTTGGCAGTGTTAGGTTTACAGTTGGACTCAACAATCTTAAGGGTCTTTTCCAACCTAAATGATTCTATGATTCACCTGTGTGCTGATTTACTTTGCTTTTGCAGCTTCAT
This sequence comes from Balaeniceps rex, assembly GCA_013401315.1. Classification (NCBI taxonomy): domain Eukaryota; kingdom Metazoa; phylum Chordata; class Aves; order Pelecaniformes; family Balaenicipitidae; genus Balaeniceps; species Balaeniceps rex. Next base: position 39,350 of record VYZW01025570.1, read on the forward strand.
TAGCCACCTTCACCTGGCCTCTCCTCCTCCAGCACCATGCATTTAGGTGGGCAATATCAATGAACTGGACAGAGCCAGGAGGAGCATGCAGACACTGGTATTCTCACATGCACCGTCCTGGACGAGCCCAGGTATAAGAAGAGTTGTGGGAACATCCCTCCTCAGTCTGCTCCCTCTCCTGCACTTCGCTTTGAAGGCCCACAAGTGACAGTGTGGGACTCTGGCAATAGTGGCCTTTGCTGCTACAGTCTATAAAGGAATTCATGTCACTCGACTCACCTTCAGCCACCTCCCATAAAGGATAATGGAGAGCTTCATTAGCTCAGTTTAAATCACTTTTCAAACTGCCAGCAAGTTTACGAATCTGCTCAACAGCAAGAGATGTGAAAAAGCAATTAAAGCAGCCTAGTGGAGTTACCTGCTCTTATCTGCACAACCAGGAAGGAGAGGTGGCACTCACCCCGTGACAGCAAGTGAGTGCCTGTTGCTGTGGCACAGATGCACGCTCAGCTCCGCACACATTAATTCTGGCTGGCATTGAAGCAATGCTCAGGTTGAGCTGCTTCTGACAGACGTTTGCTCGATCATGAAACGTTTCTGTCAGGTTGCAGGGTTCACAGCAGATGGCTGAATTACGGTGATCTGCGGTGCTAACGCTGAGTGATTTGTGATGGAGCGTGCACTTCTGGGGATTTGTGACTCAACCTGCTCATGTATTTTACATGCTTCTCTCTTTCTCATTCCTTTTCTTTTCTCTTTTAACTTAGCAAAGATGTGTATTCAGCAGTGCAGAGGCTGGCACCTCCTGTGAGCAGAGGCTCCCAGCCCTGGCACCCTGCACCCTGGCTGCTCTCTGTCTCCAGCCACCAGCAGCATCCAGAGTCAGGAAATGTTGGCTCAGGAGCAAGGGGCCTGTGAAGAAAAGCAGCGATTCCCAAGTGTCCTCCAGCACCATTCCCACACATCTCCAAATGCCCAAGGCAGCAGCATCTGCATGCTAGCCAGTGTCCCTTGCTGAGCCAGGGGCTGTGGCTGTTCCACCACTTACTCCATGGCCAGGACAAGTCTCAGCTGGAGGCTGGTCCTCAGCAAATGGTTCAGTGCCTGCTCTGATACAGGGCAGAGCAGAACCGATGACACAATTATGGCTTTACAGACCGAGGATGCGATTTGCATTGAGAACATTGCCTGGATATGCAGATTTTTATTTGTCTCCACCCAGTACTATACATCTGGTTTTATGACTATTCTCTTATTTTGAACAAGAGATATAAAACATTTAAGAACATCATGTCGACCAAGACAGCAAAGTGACTCTAAGACTTCTTTAGCTTATCCGGTGTGCCATTTATTATGCTTACAAGCTGAAAGAGCCAAGATCTGGGCTGTGTTGGCATATATACATATGGTGCACGTATGCACATGTCCTGCAGGCATGCATGCTCATGTAAGTCTGTAAAGCTGGACCTGGAATACCTGAAAGCCAAGCTCTGTCCAGTAGTGATAGTTTGGCAGGTTTTCTAGCTAGGTGATCAAAGCAGGCTCCAGGACAACTTTCCAAACTGCTCCAGCAAAAAACCCTGCCCAAAATATAATGTATATGTTCATAGGTAAGGATAGGTTGTTATGTGACAAGATCCCATGCTAGCCCTAGCATCAGACATCCCTAGCAGGGTTTTCCTGAAAGGACAGGAGGATGGATGAGTCTCATACTGAGGCTTCTGAAGTTCCTTTTCAACTGGTTTCGTGTGCGATATACAACCTCAGCTTCACCTCAGCTGCTGCAAAGCATATTATAGCCTCTTCCACTTTTTGGCATGCTAGAAGGGTGTTTGACCAAAGAGTCAGAAGCACAGGCATGAAAGCACAACTCAAGCGATGTGTCTCAGCAAAGGAACATCAGGGTAAAGCATTTGCAAAAACATCTTTAAGCCAACCCGCCTCTGTTTATGCTATATCTGAGCCACAGGAGGCACGAACAGGCACCTTCCCACTAAAGCTTAGACCTCTGAAATACCAGCCTGTGTTGTCAGCTGGTCCAAAAGGCTTCACTACCACAACTTTAACCTGGCTCATTAGGCCAGCAATGGACACCAACTTTAATAGCCTGTCCTCACAGTGGTATCACAGCTGAGTGCCTCCACTGATTCCGACAGCAGCGGCTGGCTCCTCTGCCCCACTGGGGTAGTGCCTGGCCCCATGCTGGGCGGGCAGGATGCTGCAGGACTGCATCGCCAGCTGCTGAACACATGGGGCATGTGGGGTCAAACAGCAAAGGAAGCACTCTTCTCCTAACAGTCATCTTAGGCATCTTCTTCAAACTGGAACTGGAAACAACAAAGCTTCGTAAGAGCAAAATTGGGGGCAGGGGGCGGGCATGACACAGACACGGATGGACAATACGGAAAACTCTCATGTGCTTTTAAAATGCCAGTTTTGTAAACTTTCAAACTTATTCCAGACATTTGAATGAGGCGGCCCAGTGAACAGAGAGTTGCTGTGTATGTTTAAAGGTTGTAGACTCATACATTATTCTTGCACCATTGATTTAGAGTGTGTTTGCTTTTGTATGTTTGCTTTTTTGCCTTTTGCTCAAATATTTTCTAAGTCAGAATTCTTGAATCCCACATCTTACCCTGTGGCTCTTACGAGCAATGGTAAACCCACTCTTTTCAATAAAGCAAAGTAAGCTGATGAAACACAGAAATTGGTGCTGGTGTCCAAGTCAGTGGTGAGAGTGATCAATCAGCTTTGTGTCCTCTTTAACAATGTCTGTGCCCACTTTGCAAGTTTCTGCCTTTAAGAAACAGACATTTATGTAAAAGACATATGTATATATAGATTTATACATATATGTATGTACATGCATATTTGTGTGTGTGTACATATTTATATATGCTCATATATATATACATGGTAATGTTACAGAAGGCACATCTGAACCAGTCAGCACTGTTCCTTCCCTGCTCATACATATTTCTTCATCTGCAAGAGCACAGGATTACTGAGGACCGAGTGGGCTGTCGCATCCAGCCCTCTCTACTGCACACGATCCCACCGTACAGCTCTCTGCAATTCTACCATGCTCTTAGGTAAGAGTGAGCGTGTGGTTTGGCCCCAACAGTTTGTTATAAGACTCTTTCTGAATCTTAGCATGATCCTGATTAAAAGCCATCTAAATTACAACCTAAATATACCCATATATCCATGTGCTCATCAGCCTACACTGGCTATTAGAAAGAGAGTCCTTTTCCTTCCCTGATGTTCACCTCCATGACTATTCACAAACAGCAATCCAGCCCTCTGTTCCTTAGAGCCAGTCTTTTTTTGGGTGGTGCAGCATGATGCAGATCTTTCTGCACAGAAACCAGCATAAAGAGTTCTGCCCCATGTTGAAACACCTTTCCCACTCCAGCCATGAAGCTCATTGCTCCCCCCATTAGACAACTCAAGTATTTGCGGGCCCTGCAGTGAGCAGCTTCACTGTGACAACCCCAATTAACAAAATGTTGCTTTACAGACCTGTTACGAGCCTGGGCCATTTCCATGATTCCCTCCACAGCACAGCTGCACAAGCACTCACACTGCCACAGTGAAGCAAGGAGCGGAGAGAAGAGAGAAGGGGGGACAAAGCCTGCAGTGAGGTGCTGGTAGAAGTGAGCAGCAGCCAGGGAGAGACCTCTGGCTTGCTATCAAAGAAAGCACATTATTTATTACATCTGCAGTTTCCTCGAACAACAGTGGCTTTTCATACTCAATATCACCTTATCTTCCTTGACATCTCTTCCTTTTCAAATGAACCTTTTTGGTCATAAATGATAAAAATTATTCAGTCTTATAGATTGACTTGTGCATCAGGACAAACCTTTTTTTTCCAGGGAACAATCTCAGCTTTCATTCTAGGGCCACGTTGCCTGCACTGTATCTACTGTCCCTCGTGATCAGAACACACCCTGATCCATCTCAGCCAAATCCAGCTAACGAGAACCAGCTTATTTGGAGAAGTTCATACAATTCATTGCTGAGGGCATGCTCTTGCAATTTTTAAACCTGTATTGTATACAATCTCTGCCGTCGTTTTTCTCAAGGTCAGCCAATACCTCCAAAATGACAATTCCCTCCTCCCCAGTCTTGGCTGTATGTCCCGGCTTTTCACTAGGCAATGTCATTGTCATGGTCCTAAACAGGGCTGGTCCCGGGACGAGTCGTTGAGGACCATGCCTGCTCCTGGGATGATGCATCCCTCTCCAGCAGTGTCGTTGTCCCTCAAGCCCAACCCTTCTCTACGGCACAGCTCCCCCTTCCCCCAGCAGCCCCACCTGCATTCAGGCTCAACATAGGGTCTCCAGCGGTGCCCACCCTTCCCCCTCCTCCCCAGCCTTGGGAGGCCTCACCATGTTTCCCAGACAGGCAGCTCAGGGTTTCTTTCCTCTCCCTTCCTCCAGTCCTGCAGACCCTGACACCTCTCTTGTCCCCCTAATGCTGTTTTGGGACTTCTTGGTAAGTCAGTCACCCATACAACAGCTGCTGCAAGTACATGTCTTCTGGCAACGCCAGTCAGTTCTAAATTCCTTTAGGAAAAGTTAAAAAACCCCCCACATTCAAGCTGAAGAGCGATGTTGGCACATGCAAGTGTGCCTACGCTCAGCCAAATTGCTCGGCATTGGTGTGAACTGAGCAGCAGGCGCCAAACAGTGATGGGCTGTAAGGTGGTGCTCAGCGGTTGTTCTCGTGTTTAGCTCTTGATCTGGGTGTTTGATCAGGTGAAGACGCCGGTGCAGCTATTTACCTACTCTGCACTCTACCAGGTATGTGCAGTTGGGTTTGGTCTCATGAACGCTTGGTTATTTCAAGTCTGAAGTGTCGCTGCGCAGCCGTGGCAGGGCCATGCAGGCAGCGGCACCTTCCTCCTGTTGCACAGGACAGCTCTTCCACAGCACACCGATTCCACACTGGGGGACTGCCAGTTGTTTATTTTATTTTATTTTATTTATTGTAGTGCATTTACTGTCTACCTATAACATCTAATACCTTAATGCAATGAGCATAATAATAGAGGCCTCGACAGAAAAGAATTTATGACTAGCACATTTAAAACATCTCTACAAAACAACTGTAATATATTTTCTGTTCAGGAGTTTGGAAACATTAACTCTTCTGTTTGGTGGATGAAGAAAATGTCACATTGAGGAGAAAGCAGAAAGGATGGTTCTATTTTGTTCCCCTTCTCTTTAAGCCTGATTCAAATGCCTTTAAAGGAAAATGGAATGCTGAAGTAAATTCCTGGAAGAGAGATAGATTAATGGTCCATGTAGAGAAAATCAATGACAAATGCAAAACATGGTCATTGATACTACGCTTACTCTGTCTAGACATAACATGAGTTTTTTGTTTATAAACAAGACAGTGCTTACACTTTAAAATTCAATTGTTTTGTGTATATTAGTAATTGAGCAATAAATAAACCCCACAGTTTTCTGTTAATCCTCATTGCTGAATCCAAATAAAATGATTTATAATGTATTTCATGCCATAATCACAATATGCTGTGTACTTTAATGATGATGTTGCATATATCTTTCTTTGCAAGCCTTCACTTCAAGCTTTTCAAGGATATTTATTTATTCATCTGTATATGAAGAGCCAATCTCAAAGCAACATCTATCCAGGCCGCTGTAGCATTCATAAAGGCAGAACTGCAATTAAACAGCAGCTACAATGCAATGGACAAACTGGGTGAGAAGGGAGGAACAAAGGAGAGCTTGGAGAAGAGCCGGAGGGTAGCTGGAAGAGCCCATTGACTGGGGCAGGGTCAACGGGAACCTGGGACAGCGGGGACTCACGGGGGGGTCCCACCTCAGCAGCAGCCTCCGGCATACGCAGGCTCACCTGCAAAGCCCCTGGCCCTGCAGTGCAGCCCTGGCACGGAGCCAGCGCAGAGGCACGGCTGCCACGGCCCCAGGCAGCCAGGCTGCTCTCGCTGTCCATGCACAGAGCAATTACTTTGCAGGAGATTAATTACCACAGCCGGCACACTGCAAATGGTCTGTGCCTTCGCTGATGCGTGGGTTGGCTCAGGCTTATGGGGCTTTACACAGGCTGAGACGTGTCCCAGTTTACCGCAGGGCCACAGCCACGGCCAGCAGGCGAGGAGCAGTGGAGGATTTGAGGAGAAGGGTGGGTAAAAGCACAGCAGGGAGCAGGAGCTGGTGGCCAGCAGAGCACGGTGCCTGCCTGGAGGGATGGAGCCAGGTGCGGGGACAGGCGTGTGCAGCAGCTGTGTCGCACCAGCGGGTGCACAGCACCGGTCTGTGCCAGGGTGGGTGTGTGCCCAAACGTGCTCTGGGTCCCACTCTCCCGCCCATGCCAGGAGCAGAGGGGTGGTGGAGCCGAGCTCCTGCTGCCCCTGGCCAGACCTCCCATCCTGGGCTTCGGCAGCGTGATGGTGAGCACACCGTGGGCCACCAAGACCAAGAGTGTCACACAAAACCAGAACTGTTCTCCTGCACTGCGACTGCTGTCAGACACAAGTCTTACAGGGAACGAGAGTTTCATCTCCAAGAGGCCAGAGCGTTACACATTGTAGGGATCATCTGCTGCAAGCCAGCGTGGAGCGGCTGGGGGATGCATCCACAGGAACTGGACATTGCTGTCTCATCAGCAAGCACCGCTGCACCCCACAGCAACACATGGAGACAAGGTACAGGCATGCAAGAATAATACATTATAGGTGATTAGCACAAGTGTATCTGATCCCAGTACAAAACAGCTGCCCTCCTCATGGCCCAAGCCAGCTAACTCCCCAAGAGTTTCAGCCATGCCTCAAGGGCTTCCACTGAGCTTCAATGCCTCCTTCCCATATAAATAATTCACAGATTTATGAATCAGTCCCTTTCACCTTTCAAAACATGAACATTTCTAAGCAAAATATTTTAAAAAACACTAAATAAATCTGTAGATGGGATCCATTGCTCCTGTTTATATCTAAATATCAGAAATGAATGCCCACACTCCACTCCTATCTGTTACTGCCCAGCAGAAAGTGCACGAAGCCCAGTTACTTTGACTATTTAACAGATGTCTCGGTCACGACTTGAAATGCTTTCGGTGTTTAGGCATGCAGGGAAGTTATGGAGATAAACAGTGGGTTTCTTCTTTCAATATTATCCCTAATATCTTACCTCAGAGCATCTTACTTCAGTGTCCCATGTATCAAACACATACTAAAAAAAGGAAACCAAAATCTCTTCAGTGGCATCAGGGAGCAATTACATGGTAAAGCAGTGCTATCAGTGGCATGTCAGGATTTAACGCTGAGCTGTCACAAGGTGTGGGATGACTAGATGCAGCTCTAACTCCAGGACTCAGGTCTTCAAGGAGGAGCTTTGCTTTTGCTTTTCTGCTCAGGCTCCCTAACCCTATTGCCCTGCACAACAAGCTCAGTGATTTGTGGCACATTGTGACTGAGATGATCCATTTTTCTCCACACAAAGACAATTTTTGAGGGGCGAAGGAAGAAGTGGAAAACTCAGGAGGGACAGCAGGCCACGGTTACTCTGGCTATGGACAAGCAGGTTTGCCAAGAGCTGGAAGACTTTCTGATGGCTTTGCCTGCCTTGAGGCCCAGGCTGTCAATGGAAGAGGTATGTTTGCTGGGCTCAGCTTGGACTCCTCTCTGCTCCTGTTGTTAGCTTCATGATTCTTGGGTATTTCCTTTGAGACTCCTCCACAAAATTAACCTCTGGATCTCACCCCGGGACTGTCAGCAAATGCTCACAATCCATGCTTCTAGGCAAGTTCCGAATTTTGAAGTAGTCCTTTTCTCCCAGATTTATCACAATGAATACTTTGCTGAGTGTCTTGCTGAGATAACACATACGTGTTCTGGTTTTGTAGCAGGAATTTACTGGCCACAGCAGAAGAGGGGATATCCCAGTAGAGACCTTCACTTTCTTGTGTTCGCTTGTTTATTGCTATCATATTCTTCTTTGAACACCTCAAGGTTCTTAATGAGGTACTAAATGAAAGAGAACTGCTCTTTGCAACCATAAAAATCAGAAATGTTCTTCATATCAGCCTAAACTTGATGATTGCCACTATAATTTGCATGTTACTTGGGACTGATGTTTCTCAACACCTATTTAAGCACTACTGGAATCAACAGCAAAACTGTTGTTCACTTAATTAGCTACGATTTCACACAACATCACATTTCAGTTGTTATTTCACACTCAGAAGACTCTAAAGAAGAAGGACGTCCCTGTCAGTTGCTTTGATAGACAGCTACCCAAACATCTACCTCCTCGGGAACAAGATGCCACTGAGCCAGGCTCCCCTGGCTTGTGTGACTTACCTGCGGCTCCCAGATGTTCACTGGACCTGAGATGAGCAGAAGATCACAAGCATATTCAACCAGTGTACTTGATAATTTGCTCAGCTTGTTCAGCTTACACGCTTTACCTTCTCTTATTGTTGAACTGCTAGCTTTAAAAACAAGTTTAAAAACAGCTTTTTAGATTTTCTTTGATAAAAACCTAGACCAACATACGACATTCATCGCATCATTACAACTCCTGCAAACTAAGCAATGTGGCATAGGAGTTGATATTTTTATTTAACAGCTGCAGACAATGGGTTTGTCACAAGAGGGGACAGATCCACATTTGCAATCAGAAGCTCCGTGGCTGCTCACAGTGCAGAAGGAAGGGCTGCCTCCTGTGCCTGAGGACCATCAGACGCGCCAACAGCTCTTGCGTTCTTGGTCTATCAACCACTCTTCCCAGTTCTATGTCATCTACAAACCTGCTGAGGGTACTTGCTGGCTTTCATGCCAGCACTGCCCGGGGCAGGGCACAAAGCTGCCCCATCGCTGGGAGGTGTGGGCAAAGCTTCCCTGTTCACAACAAGATGAAGTTCTAGCATAACATAGGGTGCTGTGCCTCTGCAAAAACGCATCACAAAGCTGGTCCATTTTTAAGCATATTCCTCTATATTTTTCTGTAAAACAACCCCAATCATAAACTATTTGGGGCCACTGAGTATCTTTATGATGTGTGTGATAGGCTAAGTATTTCTATATATCACAGCGAATGCCTTTAGATTGGCCCCTTTGTGTTTTCCCTTTTTCCCTTTTATTCCTTCTGTTGTAAAAGCATGCTGAGTATTTATTAGAATTTATTTATAATTCATTGAAGACTATGACTTCTGCATCTTGACATGCAAATCTGACAGCTTCTGCTACACCTTTTCTGTTTAAAGATCTGTCACTCCCACGGTGGGGAGCAAGTGAGCAGCTGGGTGGGCTGAGCTGCCCACCAGGGAGAAACCACAACAGTTCCAGCAATCTTGAAGTGAAACTGTGCTGTTTTCTGGACAAAAATGGGATACGAGCTCCTCTCTTGTTTACCAAGGAAAGGGGGGAACAGAGCTGGCTGCATGAGTTAATTCTTTTGTCAAAATAACCAATGTGATTTTCCCTGTAAAAACCACTGAAGGCTTCAGCAATGGCAAGAAAATAAACATCTTTTCTTTTTTAGTATTTTTTTTATGCCAAGTTCTTTAACAATATATAATTTAGTAAACATTAAATTTCATCTTCCTTTGTAACTACTAAGGCCCCTAATTAAAACAATTTCATAAGTTTTTTGCACTGAGAAATTTTTTCCAGAGGCAACATAAGCAAATGTCATGAAATAAGAAAGTCCGTGTCTCTTTAGGTTTATAATAATGTATGCTTCTATAAGAAAAGGGAAACAACGTAATTTTACACTGTGTGTGACACTGTTCCTCTTCCTTGCATGGCTGACTGATGATGCAATTGAACAATGAAGCATGTGTTACAAATTTTTAAATCAAATGTACTATTTGAAATTTGTTTCTGAAAGAGAATTGGGTATTTAAGTTACATTTTATGTTCATAAATATTCACTCTAGTCCACCAAAGCAAAATCAAAGGTGGGAAAAATATCTGGAATCAATCTTTTATTCCTGTTCTAAATGTGTGTTCATTGTTTTTTCCCTCTTATTATTTTGTTAGAGCTTCTAGATAGGACTGGAGGCAAAAAATTACTAATTTATTCTCCAAGATCATGAAGCATAGACTTAAAAGCATTTTAAAAGCTTTATATACCTCATCCTTCATGTTAAAGTTCTAGTTGATGGGACTGATAAGTAATGGAAGGATGCTCAACAAGTGATAATAAAATGTTCACTATGTGATATGTATTAAAGACAATTGTAAGCTTATTAGCAAAATGTCTTTTAAATGGTTATAAAACATGAGTAACAATAAAAAAGCATTAACACTACTGATATTTGTAAAAGTATTTTACATTTAAAGTTGTAAAGAAATTTATAGACTTTAATATAAATTGTGACTCAGTTTCCAAAGAATTTTTAAAAGCCTACATTAATCAAAACTTAGCTATTATTTATTATTTCCCTCATCCTCATAGTAGATAGCCTCTTAAATAGGTTTATAAGGGGCATCCTCTTCCTGGAGGGTATTTGCACTTGCAGACAGCCTCAGAAACTGGATTTGAATTTTGAAACTGTTAGGAAAATAAATGGAGAAATAAGTGGAGAGATACTTGCATTGCTTTCCAGTTCCAGCCATGTGGAAACTTCCTATCATAGGGAAAGTACTCTTAGCTACACTGTCAACAGTACAACGGTAGTTAAAAAAGAATGACTTCACTCTTTATCACTGTGGAAATGCAAAATTTAAAGCAGTCGTATAGTTCTACTTAAATGAATAGGGTTTTCACTCACTTGCCTGATATTATGTGAGATCTTCCATGGACCTGGGCTTCCAACAGAAATGTGTGGGAGTGAACAGAACTCCACCAGTTTTGATGTTTAATTGGTAGAATTGGGAAAAATACTCCTCTTTTGGCTTTTAAATCCCATTAGCTCTGGCATCTGGCTCTGCCAGCCCATGCGTCCAGCTCTGGAGCCCTCAGCACAAGAAGGACATGGAGCTGTTGGAGCGGGTCCAGAGGAGGCCACAAAAATGCTCCGAGGGCTGGAGCCCCTCTGCTACGAGGCCAGGCTGAGAGAGTTGGGGCTGTTCAGCCTGGAGAAGAGAAGGCCCCGGGGAGACCTTAGTGCGGCCTTGCAGTGCTTCAAGGGGGCCTAGAGGAAAGATGGGGTCAGGCTTTTTAGCAAGGCCTGTGGTGACAGGACAAGGGGTGATGGTTTTAAACTAAAGGAGGGCAGATTTAGGCTGGATAGAAGGAAGAAATGTTTTACGCTGAGGGTGGTGAAGCACTGGAAGGGGTTGCCCAGAGAAGTGGTGGAGGCCCCATCCCTGGAAACATTCCAGGTCAGGTTGGATGGGGCTGTGAGCAACCTGATCTGGTTAAAGATGTCCCTGCTCACTGCAGGNCAAGGGAATCATTTCAGCATCAGGAGAGGACTACGTTTCGGTGAAGCTGTCTGGAAGGCCACACTAGCATGTCTCTAGAATTATTCAGGATCTAAATTAGGTCGCAGCCAGTTACTGACTGCATGGTAGAGACCTTGGTGCTGCAGATCGGCTGAGCCTCTGGAGAGAAAAGCCAGAATTCAGAAGATGATGTATCACTGCTTCTGTCCTGTATGGACACTTATCTCCAGTTAAGAGATGAATAACGCAGTGAAATTTTTTTTTTGCTGACCAGCACAATTTCTTCACCTCCCCATCCTGAAGTCTGCTAATTGTGCTTCAAGTACGTGGGCAAGAAGGAGAGTACTTGGGGGCTGTCAAGATTCAGGAGTTAGTTCTGCTTGCCCAGAATGTAACGAGTCAAAAGCATCTCACACATGAAGCTAGCTGAAGCCAGACTAAAAAAATACAAATGGAGATGATAATTTAAAGCCACTTAACAACTGACTGCTATTTAATGAAAGTGATTTTCACTTATTTGTCTCATTTAAACAGCAGTGCAGACAGCCAAATCTCCGTCATTGGCCTCATCGCCCTTTAAACAAGTGCATGGTTCTCTGCCAATACCTACACACTTGACTTTCCTGTTCCTTTAGTTTGACAGAATTTTGGAAAAGGCTTTTTAGGAATTTGTGAAAAGCCATTAAAAAAGCAACACTCCAGGACTATTGGATTAAAAACCCAAATGTCAGTTCATAGCCATTGCACATCATTACCACACAGCTGTTTACTGAGAAAACTTCTGCAGACGTGCACACTCTGCACCTGGGACAGTATTCACAACACTACGTTAATCATTTAAAACGCAAACCCTTCTAGGTGGTGCATGTTCTACATATAGATTTCCCAGGGCCAGTGCCATTGTCATTCATGGGTATGGTACTAGAGGCTTTGGCTTCCGTGGTGTAACACAGCCCTTATATCTTTGGGCAAGATTGCACTAACAGCAGAGTGGGGCTGAGGTGCCCCATGTAACTGCTCTCAGGATTGGTGCTGGTGCAAGTGGATATAAGGAATCTGCTTGTGATGCATCTTTGCAGACTTCATGTAGAACTGTCCACGGAGGCACGACTCTGCTCAATGCACTGTTCATTAAATTTTTCTTTTATATTTAATCACAAATGTGTTTAATTCACTTTGAGGTGTACCATAAGAATTCCCTAACAAGATTGGCCAAGAGAAAGACACTAGCACATTCTGCTGTCCCTTGCAGCTGAGGTGGACTACGGTTGGACTCGATGATCTTAAAGGTCTTTTCCAACCAAATGACTCTGTGATTCTGTGGTGGACTGCTGCATACCCCTAGTAAGCCCCCAGTTCTCTGGGTGGTAGATGGCTTCACTGACTGCTGGTCTGCTCTTGAACCAAGGATTTATCACACTCCAGGGAGCTGAGAGTTGTATTGGAGTATTCAAAGGCTTATTGTCAGACAGTAAAAATGAAATAATATTCAAAAGCATAGATTTAGATAAACAAAAGAAAATTGCAAACAGGTAAAAACACTGCATGGCACAACTGCTAGGTTGAACAGAAAAGATCCTCCTTGGCAGCTCTAGCACATCAGCTCACCTGCAGTTCTGCAAGCTATGCTAGCCTGGCACAGCCCAAAATGCTTATGACCAACACCTCTCCCAGTCTTCACCCATGCCTGGCTGCAAGGGAAGGCTGCACGTTCCCCCTCCATGCCTGCAGCTGGGCGGCCAAGTACCATGCAGCCAGTGGGTGTGAGATGCTGAACTCAGTGCTTTTCCAGGGACCAGATACAGATCTGTCCCCCTAACCCATCCACGGTAGGACTAACCACTGCTCAGTGATGGCAAGAAGGCGCTGTCCTACAGTTACGTGGGGAAAGCATAAATCAAGATAAGTGTGGTGACTTGGACATTGCCCTTTCACCCTTTTGCATCAGCCAAGGGTCTAACTCAACCTGAAATACACTTAAGCAGTAACATTTTGACCGCTACAGGGAAGAGGAAGGTCCAGTCTGAGAGGGGTGACCAGCTTCCATAACTGCTCATCCACTCGAGACTGTGTGTCTGCATGTAAACATGCATGCCTGGAGACATCTTGACCTGTGTTGCCCTAATTAATGTACACACCACACTTTTCAGAACACTGATCACTAAATCAGACATCATAACACATTTTAAAACTAATTCTCTGCTCTTCTGACCTGTCATGATATTTTCCCTCTTTATAAATAAATGTCTTGAATAGAAGAGCAAAATATCAGCTGTGTAATAAAGGTTGCTCAGAAGCATGTCTCAGAGGCTCAGAACTTACTGAATCTTCCACAGAGCTGTCTTGTCTCTATTTTATTTCTTTGCACCAAGATTTCCCTAAACCCTTTGTTCTTAATAGAAGAGGGATTCTTTACATTGCAAAGCCGCAGAAAGCAAATTAATTGGAGACTGACATATTGAGTGGCAACTGAGTTTGAGTTTGATAGCATCAGTAAGGAGCTGAGAACTTACTTGGTGAAGTTAGGATAAAGGAATACACACAGAATAAAATTGCATGGTTTGAGTGGTCATTGTAATACTTCTGCATGGAGTTCTATAGAAAGGCAGCAATTAGGGCATTGCTGTAAAATGAGAAAAGAAGAAGTGTCTGTCTAGATGAAGACATGACAGAAACTGGCTTTTGGGCAAATGAATAAACAAAGAAAGACCTAGACGGATTTGCAGAAAGATTATAGTCAAATGAGGTGTTAACAACTGGTTAAAGACAGAGCTGATTTTCAGGGTTCTTATGGCTTTGAGACAAGAACTGCTGCTGAGGACATCCAGACTGGCACAAAAGAGAGAAAAAAAAAACTTTAAAGCTTTCTACTTAATATTTTTTAAATTCTTTTTTACCTTCTCAGTAGTTCAAATTTGGTAAGAAGGTATATATTTCAAACATTTTGTAACACCACCACTTACTTCCACTGCTGCCAGCTCTGCAGGTTACTAAAGGAAAATAAGCTTCCTAATTCAAACCAGACAACCATAAAAAACTCATAATAAGGAACATACTGGGAATGTTAGGTATTGAAATGGCTTTTATGTTTTTGTTAAAAATTTCACTGGACCTACCAGAATTGGATATTTTTTATTCTATGACTGCAGGTCTAAAAAACCTGGCCACTGCATGTGTGTGTGTGTATGTGTGTTTGTGTGTACACATACAAGGAATCATAAGGGAGTGAATTAAAGCAATGGAGAATCCCTCTGTCTCAGTCCTGCAGATCCATAGATAAATCTTTCCAGAAGACAGTCATGCTGACAACTGAGACCCTACCAATAATTTCTCTGGAACACTATTTTACTAGAGTCATAAAGGCTAGACCTTGTATCATTTATTAATAAAAAAGTCCCCTGCATTAATGCATCAGAGAACAGAGGCTTCCCTTCATCCCTGGACATTTTTGCAAACACTGAAAGAAGTGGCTAACCTGCTTGGAAAAATTGCATGGTGTGACTGAGACAAAGGTGCGCGGTGTAGGGTGTAAGGGGGAGGCATGGCCGCTCACCGGGTCCTTCCCGGCTCTCCAGCCACAGGCAGATTGTGCCGGTGAGGGCAGGATTCCCACGTTAGGCAAAGGTTGCTCTCAGTTAACCCCAAATACTGGCTTTCTCTCGTGGTTTCACCCTGGGGGGCAGCTCAGCCCACCCAGCTGCTCGCTCACCCCACACTGTAGGATGGGGAGAGAATTGGCAGGGTAAAAGTGTGAAAACTGGTGGATTGAGATAAAGATAGTTTAACAGATAAAGAAAAAGCTGTGCGCACAAGCAAAACAAAATTGGGAATTCATTCGCTGCTTCCCATGGGCAGGCAGACGTTCAGCCATCCCCAGGACAGCAGGGCTCCATCACGCATGATGGTTACAGAATCACAGAATCACAGAATGGTCAAGGTTGGCAGGGATTGCTGGAGGTCATCTGGTCCAACCCCCCGGTTGAAGCAAGGCCACCTAAAGCCAGTTGTCCAGGACCATGTCTAGACAGGTTTTTAATATCCCTAAAGAGGGAGACTCCACAACCTCCCTGGACAACATGCGCCAGTGCTCAGTCACCCACTCAGGTGATTTTCAGGGTTCTTTAGTTAGGAAGACAGACACCATAGCTCTGAACGTCCCCCCTTCCTCCTCCTTCTCCAGCTTTTATTGCTGAGGATGACGCCCTATGGCCTGGGACATCCCTTGGGTCCATTGGGCTCAGCTGTCCCAGCCGTGCCCCCTCCCAGCTCCTTGTGCCCCCCAGCCTGCTCGCTGGCGGGCAGTGTGAGGAGCAGAACAGCCCTTGACTCTGTGCAAGCACTGCTCAGCTGTAACTAAACCATCCCTGTGTTGTCAGTGCTGTTTTCAGCTCACATCCAAACCATAGCCCCATGCCAGCTACTATGGAGAAATGTAACTGTATCCCAGCCAAAACCAGTACACTTTCCAAGAAGGAAATTCTGCTTTATGAGAAGGTTGCTTTAATAAAACAATTACAAAATAATTTACTAACCTTGCCTTTGTTATGGCCTAATAGCAGAGCCTCCTCTGGAACAAAAAGAAGGCAAGACACTTCAAAACATCTCCCAGCTTAAGGAGGATATCCCAGAGCCTCCACAGGAATCACACAGGGCTTGTGGATCCTCTACTCATCTTCTGTTTGAACAGCTACTTTCAACTGCTTTTGGACAATCTCATTCTTCTTAATCTGTTTTCTTGTGCTGTTCTGATAGGATTTAAGATCTAATAAGCTTTTCTCTTGAACTTTTCTATGACAAGAAGACACAGATCTTCCCTTGCCTGCATGTCTGAGCGGCTTCCCATGCAATGTGTTTTCAGTGTCTTTCCAGAAATGTGTGAACTTCATTGGGACAAGTAAAAACCTCCGTTTCACCTGGGCTGTCTGCATGAAGAGGTAGGTTTAAGAACACAGAATTCATGACTGAACTTCAGTTTTGCTGGGCATCTTGTCTGAGGAGTAAGCCAAATATCTCTTCATTAGGAGAGGCAGAAAACCCTGCTCCCGTGGCGCCTGTCCCAGCCCCTCTGGGCACAAACCTGCGTGGCAGCTGGCAGCACCGCCTGGGTGCTCCGGCCCTTCTGCGCCTGGGAGCCCACACAGCAGCCAGCAGGCCGCGGCTCTCCAGAGCACTGGTGGCCCAGTGTCAGCCCTGTCTCCTCCCCACCGAGCTTCCCTACCAGGCCCCCTCCTCGGTCCCCTGCAGCCCGCACCTCCCACCCAGGTGTGCCCTCTGGACAGCATTAGTGCTTTCCGGGATGAGGAGTTTGAGACACAAGCACCCATTCCCACCAGCCATCGGGGCTGGCCCCCAGCTGGCCTCATTCACCCAGCGCCTGGGACCTATGGGGAGGGATACATGGCACCCCACAGCACCCTCGTACCGCTCCCCAGATGCCTCTCCCCAATGCCACAGGGCAGATTTAGCTTCCGTTCCTGGCCATGGGGACGGGCGCTGGGAGAAGCGATGGACTCGGGCTGCAGCTCATCTTCCCCCTGCGCGGCGCGGGGGCCCATGCCCCTCTCCCACCGGTTTGACTGCATGCTGGCTGGAGGACACCAGCCGGGTGAGTCATAACCAGTGTGGAAAACAAGGCAGAAATAAATAGCGTGTTTCTTCCCTATATTAACCCTCCATCCTAATCTGGATGTATCTAAGTAGCAAAAGACTGAATTTGCCACCAGGTCTTAGCTTTGAGTTCAGGATTTTTTCAGGGCAGTAATTTCCAGAGCAACAAAAAAGCCTCATTGTCTCGAGAAAAACAAGTCTGAGTCTATCTTAAAACTACACACTGTTATGTATAATCATTTTCACCTGTCTCCCTGATAAAAAAGGATTTATCTGAAAATCCTGAAGGCACTAAAAACTGTTGTGAGTAGGGATGCTGAGCACACTGGTCAGTGAGATAAATGAACCTAGTCAGGCTATGAATAATACCAGAAGAATGTTATTAAATTAATACTTGGGGAATGCACAGGAGAAAGCAGGCTTCTGTTTAGTTTTCTATTTTTTTCCCCTGTTTCTGTTTTCCCTGCCGATAGAGCCAAAGACAGATCTTTGCAAATGTTTTCCTGCAATTTTCTCTTAAAAATGAATCGAGTTTTACTTAGGAGGCGATAAAATGCCATGGGATATTGTATATGGCAGATTGGTTGGGGGTGCATACATGCATTGCAATCAAGAAAACAAACAAAAAACCCACAAAAAACCCTGCTCTATTTTTATCTGGTTTCTTCCCATGCCCTTGGACTCAGAGAAATATAGTCTGTTCTGTCCTCAGTGCAGTAACTGGCTGGAGGAGACATTCAGCCACTGTCTGTCTGGAATTGTTTCAGCAACTTCTCTTGCTTTTACTTTCATTTTATATGATGCTTTCTGGAAGTCATATTTTTATGTCTTCTCAGAAATCTAGTTCTCCTGTAATAGAAAATCTTTCACTAAACTAACTATTTGTTTCAGCCAGCTGTTTTATTATCCATTCTCATCCATTTGTTCTCTTTATACAAATGGAAGCAACAAATGAAATGAAAACTGTAAAGCTGACAAATACAAGCTATCACAGTGCAGATTAAGAGCATCACAACAACTTATTTTTTACAATGAGTGCTGAGGCAATAAAAAGTAAATTTAAACCAACTAGTGGGAAAAGTGCTCTGTATCTTCTCTTCTCTGACCTTAACCCATTGTCAGAGAAACAACCAGAGGCCATGCCATCCTCCCTTCACTAAAGAAAATACTGCAAGTGTTTTTCTGGGGTGAGCGCTCTGACCACAGCCACAGTCTGTGGGGGATTGAAACACAATCAGATACTGATACAGAAACTGATCAGATACTGACCATTGTCACGTAGCCTCCACTGACCACCGCTCCGTGTGTCCCCCTAACTACGTCCTTGCTGTGCCATGGAGACCTCAAGGAAAGGCATTCTGCAGTTATCTCTCTGGAAATCATCATCAGTGCCCTCAGTCTCCTTGGTTTTTGGATAGCCAGCTCAACACTTTTTTTTCCCCTGTGCTACCCACATCTTCCTTTCTTCTAACGGGGTTTGGGTTGGTTTGCCATGGTTTGTTAACTCATGAGAACAATATGTATTTTAAGTGTCTTGGCTGTGAATGGGTTACAGAAATCGTCCCTCTATGAACCTGGAAAGCCAAAGACTACAGGGTTGGCGAGGAGTGGGTGGGAGAGCGGGTTGGCAGCAGCTCTGCAATGCAAATACAGTCCTAAACCAAGGATGTTTTGCTGTAACTCAAAGCAGACAGAGAGGGGATGTGCCCTGGGTTTGTGTAAAGTTGTATTTCCTTTGAAATCAAGTTGTGTTCTCTATTTTTTCCATCAATATATTTGGTTGCATCAGAAATTGTTAAAAGGAAAGCAGAATTTGACTGGCTGAGAAAGAGATAAGCCATCTTTTTTAGATCTGTTCAGACCAAGGATGAAATCCTCTTTAAACTGATGTCTTAAAGCCAAGCAGAGGAAAGCCCTTATATCTCCAGCAAGATGTTGCTGTACTAAAAATGTGGATTCAGAACAAAATGCTAATAGTCTCCAATTGTTTATAGTTGCTTCTGAGCATATCTTTCAAGTGAAAACAACTGTTCAAGCAAACATTGAGGCGAAACAAAGTGAACGGCTGAATGAATAATTAATGCAACCACGCTGAGTGGTACAGGTCTTCCGGATGGAGTCGTTTGTTCTTGGAGCCTATGAATTTATGCTTCCAATGTGACTTACTCTATATTCCTGCAACTAGAGCTCATACTAAATGTGTTCTTGCATGTATGCATGCATTAGTACATTTTCCTCCCAGCTTCTTTTAATTATTGTGTTTATATGATAGCTTTCATGCTAGGATACAGAACAGGAATGTTCCTCGGTCATATTCACGTGACCATGGAGCACTGGATGTGGCAGAGAGTAACGCGAAGAGTAAAAAGATGTTTTCCCTCTTTTGAACAGAAAAATATTTCTGTCTTATTACTAGATGATTATTAGCTTTTCAGCAAGAAAGATGTGGTCATGCAAAGACTCCTCTTTTCTTCCTTACTTTGCTGTCAAAGTTTCCAAACAGCCTGATCTGAGTGACTGATGCTCTTTCCTTTCCAAGTACTGCAAGAGCACTGAATTGTGATTTATTGTTCTATCTTCAAGGGCTCAGGAGAGAGCAACACACATTTTGATGTTACAAGAGATCACACGCTAATTAACAGCATTATACATTTATGAGCCCACTAACCTGTGTAGCAAAGGGTCTGACTTACCCTGATTCAGTCAGTACTTCTCGTTTCACCCGGGACATCCTCCCCGAGCCTGCTTTGCACAGACAGCACTGCCTCTCACTGCTGAAAACTCTCCGTCAGGCATGGAAGAGGCGACAGAGCCCACTGTGTCCTCCACAGGCCTGGTACACAGAAAATAAATGCCAGGCACCCAGGTACCATAAAAATGCCAATTTCAAAATATTGACTGTTTATTAAAAGTGCATTCTCGCTCTCTTACCTAACAGCTATACATAAGTAGGAGGAAAAGGAAAGTCATTATTAACCTTAACTTTCTTTAAATGTGAAGCTGATGCACACATGGACACTGTTCTCTTCAGACTGATGAATAAAAATTCTGAGTGGGCAGATGTTATTTGCATGGTGTTTCCACCTCTGAAGTCTCACAGGGATCTCTTAAAGCAGAAGCATGCATGCCATGCATTACCGCAAAGGCCTCTTTGGGACAAATGTTGCTATAAACCAAGGGTGGAGATTGCTGTGCTTTGGCCAGTTGTAATGCGTGCCCCTATATTCCCTTGATAACATTCTTCATGGAAGTATCTTTGTTTAGCTAAATCAAATAATTCCATTCAGATCTAATTAGAAATTCACAGAAAATAACTTTTTATGAACCTGGGCTGGTCAGAATAATAAGTAGAGACAGATATTCTCTGGGCAGCCCTTGATAAATAAATATTAAAATGCACATCTGACCATCTGGAACCAGAAATTGCTAGCTATGTTTTAGTGATGCCTATCATATCTGAAAGCACCCTCTTGGTCCATATTTTCCTCATAGTGTTAATATTAAGGATTTACAAAATCACATGAAGAATTGCATAACCTTAGTGGGAAGGTCCTTTGCTGCCATAAATCAGCACGCATCTCTTCACACCAGAGGCGAGTCTTTGCTTTTATAATGTCTTTTGTGTGGAAGAAAAATAGGTTGCCTCTCAGTGCATGTAGTGATCCAGATGTGTAACTTCCCCTTACTGGCCAAAGCTGTGAGGATGAGCACCAGCAAGTCTCCCACCTCGGGACCTGGGCAGCTCAGCACCTCTACTCACACGGGTGGCAGATGATCGCTGCCTCCATGTCTCAGCCATCTCTGCGTTCTTCGTACGTGTTGTACCAAAACACATTGCTTAATGGCTTCAGCCTCTGTTTCCAGTCCTTTTCATCAACATACCAATCCAAAATATTTTCTCTTCCCACATAAGTGGTGTGCTGCCTGTGTAACTTCCACAGCCACCTTCGCTACCCATCTACAAGGAATATAGATGAAAAAATATTTTTTAAAGTCTTTTAAAACAGCCATAAATGAATCATTCAAACTGATAGTGTCACGGGGAAGCCTGGCACACACATCTGTCTGGAAAATTCATGCGTACCTGAGAACAAAAAAATCATAATATTTGGCTCTGAAATTAATAATATTTGCTTCTTCTGCTACTCCTTCTACTGAAATATATTCTGTTACATTTTTGGTAATTCCTAGATAAGGAATGGAGCAACACTTTAATTTTCTCTGAGGCAGACTGTGTATTTTAAAAGCTCTATAAACATGAGTTTTCCAAAGCACAGTCATTGTTCCTGTAGGCATTAATGTTGCAAACCAAGTAATAAGGCTTCAAGCACTAATCAAAAAATTCAGAATTGCAAGTTGGTAACAAACAACCTGAAGCCCAAATAGCTCTTAGCACTAAAAATAAATCCAGGCTTGTCTGGAATCTCCGTGGAGCTTTGTACCTCCCAGACCATAAATATTCTTCCGTTCCAGCTTTCAAATTAGGTGCTGTTTAGGCTACTTCAACATCTGTGGAAGAACCTTCCCTGGTGGAGGAAATTAATGGGTTTGCAGAGCTTCTGGTTTGTGAGGTCTAGTGATACCTGCAGAGCAAGTTCTGCCTCCAAAAGCCAGACCAGTATGTTTTCCTGATTTATTACTCTAAAGCATTTTTAATTGAATCCACTGAAAAAATATAAGTAGAAGAGCAAGATATGTGTCATGGTTTAGCCCCAGTCAGCAACCGAGCACCACACAGCTGCTCGCTCCCCCTCCCCCTCCCCGGTGGGATGGGGGAGAGAATCGGAAGGGCAAAAGAAAACTCGCGGGTTGAGATAAAAACAGCTTAATAATTGAAATCAAATAATAATAATAATGATAGTAATGAAATTGCAATGAAAAGGAGAATGAGAGAGAGAGAAACAAAACCCAGAAAAAAAAAACAAGTGATGTAACCGCTCACCGCCGACCGACACCCAGCCAGTCCCCAGGCAGCGATCGCTGCCCCCCGGCCAACTCCCCCCAGTTCCTATCCTGAGCATGATGTCCCATGGCATGGAATATCCCTTTGGCCAGGCTGGGTCAGCTGTCCTGGCTGTGCCCCCTCCCAGCTCCTTGTGCACCTGGCAGAGCACGGGAAGCTGGAAAGGCCTTGACTGGTGTAAGCACTACTTAGCGACAACTAAACCATCAGCGTGTTATGAGCATTCTCCTCATCCTAAATCCAAACCACAGCACTGTGCCAGCTACTAGGAAGAAAATTAACTCTATCCCAGACAAAACCAGGACAACATGAAAAATGCAGAAAGACAGGGGAAACTACAGCAAACCAGCTGTTAGCTGGGCAGAAGGAAGATGGTACAAGAAAAGAGCTACTAAGGTTCAATTCAGTGTTGCCAGAAACCAGTGACCACAGCTGCCACTATCTGCAATGAAATTACAGCAGCTAGAGCTGGTTGTGCACAGGGTGGGCGATGCCCGGACATGTGGCGCTGTGGCCGTGGGTTCTCCTGCAGCAGCAGGTGCCGGTGTCACTGGGATGTGCCTCTTGGCATGTCCCCAACATCTGAGGACATGCTGAGCCTGCCTGCAGCCGCTTGGTGCAGAAAGGGGTCTGCTGTGGCCCGTCAGCCACCAAGCAGAGGGGGGCTGCCGCTCTGAACGGCACAGGCTCTGCTGGCGGCAGCAGTCAGCTCCGGGTGAGCGGCAACAGGGGCAGGTCAGCCTGTGTGGGCAGCTCCTGGGGGCTGTGCTGGCCAGACAGAGTACCACTGGCCAGGCAGTGTACCACGCAACATGGCCTGGGTGCTCCAGACCTAGCGAGTCTTTTGCTAACGGCAGGTTTGCGGGTGAGCAGGGTTCCAGGACTGCTCACTTCAGTTCTGTCTGGCTAATGAAATGGCATTTGCCATGTCACCCAAGGTCAGGCCCCGCTAGCCAGCACCGAGCCCTTGCTGCTTTCAACAGTCCTGAGAGTGTGCCATGTCTGGTGTCTTGTAACACCCCTCATTAAGCTGTTTCTTCTGGCAAAAGGAGAAAGTTAAAGGGATGTTAGAGTTGTAGGGCTAACTTTTCTAACAGGGACCTTTGCTCCAGAGCCCCGGGAAAGGTTACCGAGTTGAGCCAGAAGTTTTCGAGAAAATGAAAATGAAGCAAAGTCTTCAAACTGCCCTATACTAAGGGAAAAATCCTGCATGGCTGCACAACGGAGTCCTGCCTGTAACATAACCCTGAGGGCGCCGAGGTCCTGGCCTCTCTGCCTGCCTGCCCTCAGGCAGAGCTATGGGCTGAGCTCTAGCCCTGATCATCTGTACTTAAAAAGCACTTCTGCTGGAATTTCCCAAAGTATAAAACTTCTGCTTGTAGCTGTATTTCAATTTGTTAAGGGATATCAGCTGTTCCCTTGTCAGAGTTTTTCACTCTGTGACTAAATCCCAAGGAAGGTCAATTGTGCTGGTGGTTTTTCAGATAGGAATAGGATAATCTGGCCCCTTCCCCTTGACACCTCTTTGCCGAATTCCACCCTTTTGCCCTAATAATCATCCCATGACACAGTGATGAGTAAAAATACTATATAGTTTCATTAAAATAATCTCTAAAAAATTATTCTCTGCCTCTTGCTTTGCTAGTATATTTTAAACTGCATGTTAACAGTTCCTCAAAGCATACCAAATGATCTCCAGGAACATCACTTGTCACAAGCTGTGCAGCGTTGTTCG
Organism: Balaeniceps rex; assembly: GCA_013401315.1. Taxonomy (NCBI): domain Eukaryota; kingdom Metazoa; phylum Chordata; class Aves; order Pelecaniformes; family Balaenicipitidae; genus Balaeniceps; species Balaeniceps rex. The sequence continues at coordinate 63,041 of VYZW01025570.1, forward strand.
CAACTGGGGGCAAGAGCAGGCTGGTGCCAGTGTAATGTTTACTGACAAGCCAGAATGCATCCTGGAGAAAAACACCATTATTTTCTTCACAAACAAAAGCAGGGATCCCTAAAGCTATAGACACTCTCTGAAATGACTGTTTAGTAAACTGTGAACAGGATTACTTTCAACTAGTTTTGGGTAGCAGAATGTTTAAAGGCATGTGGTCTGAATACCCAGCTATTTTATCTGGAACTTGGGGACAGGGCACGTTTAAGGAAGGTATTAATGCCCAGCTCCCTGTCACTGTCCCAGACTATCACATGTGCCTACAGTGCAGGATGCGGTCGGAGCCCTCTGAGCACCGTGTCTGAGTGTGCTGCTACCAGACAGCCCCAAAAGGTGCCTGGAAAGCTGTGTCCTTCCCGGGACCTGCCCTCAAGAACCAAGCCTTGCTTCTGAAATACCCCAGATGACTGACACTGTTCCTGCTGGGAGCAAGCCTGAGCCCATGAGGCGGTCAGTCCCACAGGCTTGCCTGGCACCTGCAGATGAGGTCTGATGCTGAATGCAGCACTGGTCCCACCAGAGGCTCTGCTGCCTGGTGACATCCAGGCATACCTGCACCTCGCTCTCCATCTGCACCATTCGGCGTTGCTGGCTTCTGGCCACGCAGGGACCTTCAGCTATGCTTTGTGCGGATGCAGATGAGGTCACTCGGGAGCTCATTTGACATGTCCGTACATCATATGGCATCTTGAACCTCCTGTCCTGCACAGCTCAGCACATGGCAAGGAAGGCATCTCTCTCCAGAGCAATGGTTCAGAAGCAAGGACGAGATCAGTCGTGATTGAGTGAGTGATTAACATTATTGTTTTCCAGTTCAGTTTAGTATGAGAAAAGTCATTCTGGTTTCTGGTTTGTTCCAGCTGAGGCCAATGTGATGAAACTGAAAGAAATTAGAGCACATCTACAGTGGAAAGGAATTCATTCACAAGACTGATAAAACAGAATTATAACAAATATTTAAGGAAAATATTCAAATCCATTTTATTCCCCTTCTGTATATGAAAGTCAAGGAATTTGGAACACCAGTTTGAATTAATTTTGAGTCAATTCACATGCAGGAAATGTACTTTGGCTTTGCTGTAGTGGAGGAAGTTAATGAATCTAAACCCATAGCTCTATAGTGTGAGGTCCATAGTTAACACAATAATCTCAGACCAGTAACCCCTATTATCTGTACTGCTTACTTCATCCTTTTCAATTAGGTATGGATCCAATTAGGTATGGATAAATAAATGAAAACCAAATGAAACTATTTACCAGTTAAAACATTAAATGAAGCAAACCAGTAGTTATCACCAACTGTTTAAAGCTAATACCTCCTGCAGTATTGACACTTTTCAATTGTTTTGTTGACAGGATGCTCAGGGCTCCTTCTTCTCTGCTCCTGTGTGCTGTACCCACAAGACATCAGGTCCTTTTTTCCTATGGTCTTTTTACTGTTCACAGTGCTTCATTCCACCATCTAGTTGGGTACGTGTTTCCCAGCAGTGGCTCCAGATTTATTCTGAGTCTTGGATGTAGGTCTACTTAGCTCTCTGAGCAAAAGCTATAGATTTTATTTCCTTCTGGTATTTTGCCTGTTAGAAAAAAAATTTTCTTCCATTTCTCACTGTTTCTACTCAGCTTTGGTCAATAGTTCCCTTTGGTTAACTGCAGAACTTTATCACAATATTTGATTTCTCATTTCACTTTGCCAAAGAATCGTGGTTTAAAAAAGTTAAAAATGTGTTCATTTGTGATTATGGTCTCCTCAGCTCTCTGTTCCAGCTATCTAAAAATTTTCAGTAGACTTTCTGAAGAAGCATTTTTTTGCTGGCAGTATTTTTATTCATCTACACATCTTTTGTTTTATTGACTGTGCCAATGTCATGGTTTAACCCTAGCCAGCAACTAAGCACCACA
>VYZW01025573.1:4517-16091 GCA_013401315.1 Balaeniceps rex
AATTAGATGTCAAAAATAATGTTTGAACGCTGGCAGCTGGGCAGCCAGACCAAAGAGGTAGGGCTGAAGTGAGAGCTCAGCATTTGCAATCCCTTTGGCCTGCTTGCTAGTCCGTCAGCTTCATTTACTGACTGGTGCACAGCTGTCCCCAAACAGCCCCAGCACCAGGAATTTTTCATCCATGGATCTGAGTGTACTGGGAGTCGCGTCCAGGGGGCTGGAAGAACTAATGACATTGAAAGAGTAAATGTGGAATAAGGGGGACAAGGGTGTCTACATCTGGGGTAGGCAGAGTGGGAATGCAGGACAAACACCCAGAGCAAATCAGACTTTTTATATTCTATTGCTCAATGGAACAACTTGTTTACTTATCTCCCGGGCAGCACAGATATGTACTGATCCATGCTAATTCCCCATAAGGAGCTAATATTTTCTGAACGCTATGCCTTAAAATGAAGGATGGCTCTTAATGACAGTCTCTGTTAGCCAGTACTGCACTACAGACTGCTGTATTGAACCAGCTGAAGAAAAAGGGAGGCTTCAGAAATCATTCATTTCCTTAACACTTGCTTCCCCTTGCTTGCATCCTGCCATTTAGCCCAGAAGCTCTTTGCTGCAGATCAGGTACATTTAAGTATTACGACGAGTTGAGACATTTGGAGTGATGGGAAAAGGTCGAGCAAATCCAGTCCTCCTCTTAATGTGCAACTTAAATGTGACCTTGGTCACTACTGTGTTAGCATGAGGTATCATGGGATCATTACACAGGATGAAATGTCCAGCTTATTTTGGGGGAGAATGGCAGGAACTAGGGATCTAAACCCCAGGATTTTAGGTGGGTATGGTATGTTCATAGGTGGATAACGCAAGATAATGCTGATAAATGTAAATCTAAATTCCAGAGAAAAAGACATATGCCAGAAAAGGTTTTTTAAATGCTTTGTCTCCCATAGTGAAAGGACAGAAAAAGGAGCAATATCTAAATATTAAAGTTCCCAAGGCTTATCTCACCCTGCCCCACCCCCCCTTCCCTCGGTCCAAACCAAATAGCTGTGTAGAGGAGAAAAGAAGAAAAAACAAAGGGAGAGAATTAATCAAAGAAACTCAGAAAAGTGAGAACATTCCCATCAGCTTCTGCTTTTATCCCTGGAGACACCCTCTCACCCATCCACCAACCCAAGCGTTAAAAGAATTTGCTTTAATACTTTGTTATCACAATCAGCTTTTCCATCATAACTTGTTTTTTTCTTGTTTGTTTTCCCAGCGCGAAGCCACAGCAAGGTTTATGCTTAGTTTACAAGTGACCTACCCTCTTTGAACATGCCCAGACAACAGGAAACTGGTTTCTCTGGAAACAGGAGCTACGTGAAATCTTTCAGTACTTGCATTCATTTAAAGCTGTTCACACATATTCAACAATAATGCACCAGACCTATAGCACGTGATTCAACTTTTCCAGGCAAGGTAATGAAGGAGAACACTGCCAGTGACACACCAGGCCGGTAAAATGAACTGGTACAATTTGAATATGAACAAAAGAAAAATCCCACCATCTAAACCACTTAGTCTATGTATAAAACCTCTTAGTGGTCATAATAATAAAGCAAGCAGCAGGAACAATCTTGGAGACATTTATACTGTGCATCATGGAGATGTTACGCGATCGTTTTGACGATATGGAGGCAGCATGGCCACATATACCGAAAGCCCCTTTATGGAGAACACTTTAGTCCATGATGGGACTAATAAAACTAGTTAAAAATATTCAAGACAAACTGAAGGCTTCCTAATTTCCCATTAACTGTGTTTTTACATTTTGAAGAGTGCAGTTTAAGACTGACAGCCTGTCTTGGATACAGCAGATATGGGTGAAGGTGATACCAATACTTGCAGTCCATAGCACTGCCATTCACAGGGTGGTATTAACATAAACCTCTGCTCAAGGTGCTTTAGGACAAAGCATAGGAGTGTGAATAGCAGTGGCTGAGGAATCAGCACAGGAATATTGCTCTTGCTTCCATTGCTGTTGGGACAATAACCTTTAACAAAGTTGTGGGCAGAGAGCAAAGATATAAGGTAACATCTTAATTTATGTCTGCTAAATTTAAAAAAAAAAACTGTCAGAGCTCAGTTTCCTCACTTCGTCAGCATTTTTCACCAGATAGCAAGTTTGCTGACATTTCCCATAAAATTCCACCACATTTGGATGTGCTTAAATCTCATTGTTCCTAAGTTGTCTATGATCAAGAATGTTTACAGATCTTTATGGGGCCTTCACACTTAAATTAGAACAGCAGGACAGGGCATGGCAGGGAAAAAGAGGTAATGAAGCCATCCTTCCCCATGCTTTCCCATGGAGAGATTCCAGGAGGGAAGGAAAGTTACAGATTTTGAATAGACTGGGCAGAAATAATTGTATTTCAATCAGTGAAGACAAACCCAAAGTATTTGGTGATGAGATATTTTAATTATGATGACAGAATTGGATTTTATGTTTTTAGGAGGAAGCAAAGATTAGTTAGGAATTGGGATACTAGGGTGGAGCAGGATGATAACTAATGAGAAAAGAGGAAAACAATATGAAGTTATGTCCCTCAACTGATACAGAGAAACAGAGGAAAACCCTATTATTCAGACACACACGCACACACACACAATACAAACACATACACACACACATTCATGCAGATATTTATATATAACATGGTAAACAAGCATGGTTCCAAAGTCTCAGGTGAACACTATTTAAAAAGAAAGATCTGTTTGTAGTAATAATGGCTGGGTTTGTATTTTAGGGGGGAAAACTATTACAACAGTACCATGAAAACTTCAGACAAATAGGACTGAGTTGCGGGACACTGAAATGAGAATGCCTGGTAAAAGGAAATGACCGCTCATCCCAACTTTTGCAGAATCCATTTGAGAAGAGAGAACAGAATCATCTCAGTTTAGCTCCATTTACCAGATCCTTTAAGCATATTAACATCTCTTGATGAATTAGGTTGAATTCTGCTGATAGACCTAAAAAAGTGTATATTTGTCCTTAGTTGTTATAAGAACATACATCACTCTAACTAAAATATGTTCAAAAGCTTCTTGAGTTTTGGGGGTAAAAGTAAGGCAATTACCTTAAGTAGAAAAGATTAGAAACAGGAGAGCTGTTGGCAGGACTACTAGTTTAGAGTGATATTTTCTTGAGCCAAGGCCAGATTATAGACTGTTTTAGCATTGCTAGTAGATTGCCAACACTGAGGGAGGTGTTGACAATCACAGCTGATCAGAGTCTCAGTTACTTTTCACCATTTTTCACTAGGGAAGCCATGTAATTACCTACAGTTTCTCTACTGCTTTCAGGACATATGTTTGCAAAATGGCCTCAATATAGTCAAAGCACAGGTACAAATCTGAAATGAGGCAGTGGCTTGGGGACTCAAAAAGTCTAGTGTCAGTTGTCTTCTCTCCAGTGGGCAAGAAGGTCAGGTGGACTTCCCAGGTATGTCCACTGAAAAAATGGATTGCTCTGCAAAACTACCTGAGCTGTGACACGAGCTACTATGGTAATAGCTACGAGAGAGCACAGAGCTCTGCCACTCTGTCTGGCTGTTCTCCAAGACAGTTTATTTGTCCATGCAAAAATCCTGTCTTACCAGGACAAAAGGCAGTGCATTAAATTCTACAGAAAAATCTTTGCCTCATTTCCTCCACTGTAAAAGACCGAAAATCTTTCTACCTCAAAGGATCATTGTGAAGAACCAGGAAAGATTTTGAGGTGTCCAAAATCAGTCATGGTACATGTTTGAGAGAGAGATAAACCACAGTCATTAATGGGGCCTTTTCTTGATTTGGTGACAGAAATAGAACTCCAGGAGGGAAGTAGGATTTTTATACTGAAACGTGCCTATGAAGGTTTATGTTGCCAGTGTGACTACATCTAGGGAGGCTTTCTTAGGCAGCCACAGGTAAAAGGATCCTGACAGCATTGTTTTACTGGATCTCCCCTGATGCAAGGACTCCAGAGTTTGTTCAAGAGAAAAGGGCCTTCAGGCAGACCAACTCCCACCAGAAGAGAAGGAAGATTAGGAGGAATTGCTTAGGTCCTCAAATCCAGTTGCCTCCTGCTGGAGTTTACCATGCCAAACAACCCTGAACATCAACTGATCAAGCCTTCAGATGGAAGCCAGCAAGTTCTTGACCCTTATACTGGAAGTTCATTTCAGGTCCTCATTCTTTGAATAAGTACAAAAACCTTCTAATACTTCTAATCCTCTGACTAAATTTGATTCTTCATAGTGTCTGCAGCAACTCCTGCTCAGTCTTTAGATGAGCCAAGAATTCAAGGAGCATGATGCCTTCCAAAACAATTACCTGAAAAAAAAATCTTGATGAGAGCAAAGCTAAAGTATTTCCTCTGCTTTAAGGACATACTCATTAGTTTGGGATAATCTATGCCATAGGTGTTTACAGAATAATATTTTTTACTATGCATCTAACTCCCTGGTCCACTCTCTGCCACTTATAAGACCTGTCTTCCCTAACTCACTCAGTCTTCCCCTTTACAGCTTGTTAATCTTAAGCATGATTTTATTAATATACTCCTGTCAATAAACTGGAAGGTTGACCTGTCTTTGAACAATGGTCACTTGACATTAATAACAATGTGTACTCTATTTTTGTTGGTTTTATTTTTTTTCAGATGGCACCACAGTTTACCATCATGGTCCAGGCAATTCTGAAGATTATGCCCTGCACACCTATTATGAAGAACTCTCATTTTTTGGAGAATTTAGGAGCTAAATCCAGGAAGGCATTAACCTGAGACAAAGCCAAAGAGGTGCGGGGGAAGAAAAGCTCAGAATTGCCTAGCCACTTTCATGGGGGAAACATATGGCAAAGGTGATCACGGTCTTGAATTACAGTGGACTGCAATGGATAGAAGAACATTCTCATTGTTTTAGACATACAATGATAAGATAGCAAAGGGAACCGAAAAGATCTTCATTGCATTACATTTACAAAGAAATGTAATCTTTAAATTTTCAACCTCTGGGTGACTTTAGCCACAATAAATCAAATTAAAAAAAATCCTCAAAAACTAATGAAGAAGAAGAAATAATTATTTTTTAATAACACATTCAGTAGTTAAGTAGGATGTGATGGCAATACCTCTTGCGTAAAAGCCTACATCACAGCACACAGACATTCTGCTCATCTAAGATGTTTTGCGAACAGAACTTAAAAAAAGATCACTGTTAAAATCATAAAGCTCTGAAGAAAGCAGAATAACAAATTTGCTTTATTGATTATTGTCTATATTTTCTGAAATCAAAATATTCATGTATGTCCAAAGAGATAGGGAACTGGATTATTTGATTTCTCTTAAAGCATCATCCTTGCATTTGTTCTGTAAGGAGAAACAAACAAGGTTTTTTTTGTTGTATTCTATAGTAAACTGAATAATCTTTAATTGATCTGGTACATATTATATCCTTCTAAGAGTATATTCTTCTATGTTATATTTGCAGAGTACACAAAGTCATTGAAATTCTTTAGTGGAATGGGCATTGTTAAAAAAATGTGTCCTTAAAATGTGATCAGGAGGTACAAATGGAATATTTTAAAAAGTAATCAAAGAATGTTTATCTTTGTATCACATTGATTCTCATCAAAATTAAGATTGAATTAGTTCTGCAGCACAAACTATGCTTGATGTTTCCAGTACTATTTGTTCTCAGCTTACTGAGTTTGTGAGATTTTAATAAACCACTGGACACCCTAAGATCTCCACATGCAAAACAAAAGAACTAAAAAAAAAGACATTTTTTAAAATTGAAAACCAGAGTGAGATTTGCCATATCCTAGTTTCCATGATAAAATTTTGATAAGAAGTTTGTATTTGTTCTAAGAAATGCAGCTGTGCTTTGGAACAGAAGTTTTCCACTGATGCCTAGAGTGACCATGATAGATAACAGACTAGCACTGTGGCTACCTTAGAAATAAAACTGAATGTTTTAATGGCAGCAGATAATATTTATGGTTCAATGCATTCAGATATGCCACGAAGCTCATGTTGGAAGGTGAGAAGTGATCAGTGAAGAAAACTATTATTCCTGTACTCATATTCCAGTCCTGTCAAAACACAGGCAGTATTTATGACACGTCTCATCATTTGGCATCTCCCAGGCTTGCCATGCAGTTGTATGGCCCCTCTGCTGTTATGAGATCCCACCAGCCTGATGATGAGCTGTGCAGGGATGTGAGGCCATGGAGGCAGACAAGGTTAGAGGACGGCACTGCTGGTAGAGGCTGCCCTGCAGTGTGACCTGCTCTCCAAAACAAGCCCTGCTGAAAAGCACGTCGTCACAGAGCACAGTATGTACTGCATTTTCTCTTTCGTCATGCAACTCAATTTATACTGGTTTCTCAAGCAGTCAGGCCAAGAAAATGCTAGAGACTGGCTAAATGTCAAAGGCTCTCACATATTCATTGCATTCTCCCATGCCTGATCCTGACACTAATGCTTAATTCTGCAGCCCTTGCATAGCCTCGATACTTTAATGGTGTATGCAGAGTCAAGCTCATGGATGGGTCCTTGTGGGATTGCAGATTTTTGTGCTATTGATATTTCATCTGAAACATGGGAGATGCTAATTGCCAGCTTTGCAGTTTTCCCCTGGTGGCCATACTAAAATTATGTTGCATATTGAAACTGGCAATGTAGCTATGGCAAAAAATCTTACAGCAAACAATCCCAGCAAGGAATCAAAATTCCAGTCCTGCGCAGCATTCATTTTTCAATAGCTCTATAAATTTCAGTCTATGCAACAGAAAAATCTTCTGTTTATTAAATCTCTACAAAACAGTAAAACATACTCGTCTTTCTTTCTTTTCCTCTTCCACTTATTTGCCAGTATATATCAGAACTCCCTCGAAAGATTAAAAGCAAACAATGTGGCTTTCTTAATCAAAAGAAATGCTATAAAAAAGTCATTCTCAGATAGAAATGTAAGCAGAAATTCATCAGATTAAAAGCAATTGCTTTACATTCACAATGTAATAAAATTCACAATAATAAAATCAGACATTTAAAACTCAGAATCAATTAAAATATAGTGTAAATATGGCATTCTAGAGAACAGATTCAAATTCTTTCAGTTATTAATAATTTCCTTTTTTATTTATCTGTCTCGGCTGGCTTTTACTCAGAAGCTTGTGTTAACACCTCACTGGCAATTCTAGCAGAAGGTTCATGAACCCTCCAGCCGAGGTCTGAGCAGGTCACCGGGAGTCATTCACTTCACCTTTAAAGTCTGAGGCATGTACAGCAAAACCATACAAAGCTCAGAGGATAGCTGGAGACCACAAAGCTAAATACACACACTGCCAGGCTGATTTCCAGTGGAGAACAGAGCTGGTACCATTTTTGTAATTCTCCTCCCAACCTCGGAGCGTTGATGCTGCTGCACAGCGCTACCTCGCTGAAGTGAATGAGCACCATTCCTGGTAATTATGCAGCCCTTCAATCCACTTACTCTTAACTTTCCTTTCCACTGTGCTATATTTGACACAAAATGTTTAATCAGGTTCATTTATCATGGCTGGAACAGCCTGACTCATTCCCCACTTACAATTAGAAAAGATTTCATCTAATAAATGCTGAGTGCTCTCAGCTACCAAAGTCAGTGAATGAAGAGTTTGCTCAGCACCATGCAAGGCCGAGGGTACATAAACCTATTTTACATGGAACTAGAAGAATACCAGATTTCTACAGAAAATTTTCAAAGTTTAAGGCAGTTAAATGTTACTTAGGTCCTGTGTATGAGGCCCCAGCCTGGAAATATGGAGGCAGCAGGAAATCACATCTTTCTGCCTTGGTCACCCTGTACATAAAGTGGTGGCAGTGAGGGTATTCTTCCTTTGTTAAATACTTCCGGGGAAGCCTAATTATTCATTTTCTATCTGTAGAATATCAAGTAACAAGTTATTTCCTAAGCAGCTAATATCTTGAGCTTGTAACAAGAAAATCACAATTGTAAATTTAATGAAAACTTAACCTACAAAGAACAAGGTAAAAAAAAAAAACAACTATCGTCCAAAGGTCAAAATAAAACCATGAGAGATTTAAGTGTTTGAAGATATCAGAATGGAGACATAGAAAGCTGCCCTTCTTTACGTCTGCAGTCTAAAGCCACCCTGCATTTTTTGTATTTTCTCTTGCAATTATGATGCTGTGTTTGCCCTATATAATAACCCTGAGCAGTGCAGATTGCTTTAACCCAACTGAAAAAAGACAGATCATTAACAGTTGCCAATTAATTTAAACACTGCATGGTCAGCCCTGAAAAAAATATGCCATGATTCCCTATAATGGAGAGTCCTCATCAGTTCCTATTGTAAAATAAGAGAAAGAGAACTAGAGGGAAAAAGAAAAGCATAAAAGAATAACACAAGGAACAATGGGTGAATAATAATGAATGAAATGTCACCACTGCTGTATTCTCTCCGCCTGAAGGCCTTTACTGGGGAGGGAAAGAACTTGAATTGCATGTGCTAAATTTTGAAGTTGTGGAAATTGGAATTTGGCAGCTGATGATGGCTAAATTAGCTGAATATCTTCTATGCTGGCAGACATTTAACATAGATGGGGCCATAGCTTTAGCAAAAAATCTTATAAAATAGGAAACACTCTGTAAGAATTCATATAATGAAAACACAGGTGTATACAATATAAATACTTAGGAAGACAACAAAATGAAGCATATATGCTGGGAGGGTGAATTCTTCCTGCTAAGGCTTTTATTTCTTGGATACTTTTAAGGTGTTTACGCACTTCCCGGAAGATGATTGCTTTACTAAATACCAATTAATTATCTAAATTTGGTATTTGATTACATCAGTTAAATGCTTAAGCCTAGGTAGGGTGAATATGGGCCATAATATTTCATTTGTAGACTCCAAAGCAGGTTAAGGTAACAAGTAAATATCTTGTTATGAAGAGACCATTGATTTTAAGGTATTCTTTGTTAAGTCTGCTATTCAACCTGTTTATTTTATAAATTAAATGCAGTTTTATATAGTCATTTTCACTGACTGATATTCTGACAAGTCAATTATACCCTGCTCTTAACTTGTTACAGTTATGTCCCCTTCTTAGCAGACTCTCTGACCATAATAACTTCTTCCCCACCTATGGCTTCTTACAAATTCCTGATCTTCACTTCAAAAGATCAGTGTTTAATTATTGCCTCCAGCCAGGACAATTATCCATCCATTTCTGTCTTCATTTCTCCCACTTTATCTTCCCTTTGCTTTTTTCCAACTATTATGCATTGAACACGTTTCCTGCCCTCCCTCACTGCTGGCCCCTCGCCTCACCAAAGTCAGGCAAATCTCTTTCCTAATTCTGAGTACAAATCTTTCATGTCTGTTGCGTTGACTTTGGGAGGTAAAGAACAGAATTAAAACCCAGCAGCTAGACAGGTTAAGGTGTCTGCCAACCATTGTGCTACTTCCCAGAGCAGTGCTGCCCTGTGCTGGAGCAATGATTTCCATAAGTGACACCACCATGAAAGGCCAACTTAATCCAACTCATCCCATCCTAGGGAATACAATGCTGTTCACACGCTCTGCAGTGCTACCCAGCCTCACCCTCACATCCTGGGAGGGTCAGTAAAATCAGGGACCACTAAGGCTTCTTTCTGCAATCCCAAATCTTTCACCCAGAGTAAAACCCAATGAAAACTTGCCTCTATATACTGCATACACTTGCTGTAAAGCAAATTATTCAAAAAGAGTATAGAATGGTTATCTAAATCTTTCATTTTAGTAGAGTAAAAAACCCCATGCAATTCATAATTAATATAACAAGTATGAATTATATACTGTAGGTCATTCCAGTTGACAAAGAAGATTTTAAATAATTTAAGACAACAAATCTATGTATAACCATTAGAACACACAAATTAGTCTTTCATTTGAATGCATTGCTCAGCCTTATAAAGCTGCGCAAAACATTTGTAAAGAAATGGAAATATAAAACCTTGCAGATTTTCCCTTGCAATGAGCACCAAACAAGTAGGGACTTGAATTATAAGTGAGAGCGGTGACATATGCTAATGGATTTGTCATCAGGAGATAATGCAATGCCATTAACTCATCTCATTTCAGATTCTAGCAACTGCATGTCATGGTAGGTAACACAAGCTGCCTCAAGATCCCAGAAAAAGAATCCAGAAGGAGAACAAGAATTTGCAAGACTATGGCTCATGGGTATATCTCACCTATGGTCAGCAATGTCTATTTTAACTTTGTTGGATTTCATGTTTAATGAGTATCATATTCAAGAATGAGTAACTTGACTCACTAAGTCCTCTTAACTCTATTAAGAATGAATACGATTAGTTGCATCCCATTATTTTTGGATAATAAATATACACGGGGAGGAAAGAAGGCTAATTTCTAAGTGTAGAAACTCAAAATTGTCAGAATTACAACAAAATTTGAGATAAAAAATTGGTTTTCATACAGCCTACACAAGCTCTTATTCAGGTTATGCATCTAAATCCCAGTTCTGAGAAACATTTAAGGAAAAGAATAATTGAATTCATACATATTCTCACTAAAATCAGTAATATTAAGCACAGGTAAAGAGCTGCTCTTCACACAGTAAAATTAAAGATAATTTCCTCTTTAGTATTTGCCTTAATAGCATTATTGTTCATTTAATGTAAATATTAGAACAGTCTAGACCATAAATACATGCATAATATTGATTAAAACTTAAGCTAATATAAATATACTCCAAAGGAATCTTTAACAACTTACAGCAGCTAAAGATCTTCCTCAATGGTACCTCTACTATATGTTTATCTCTATCTATTAAATATGTAATTATGTACTTATCCAATGGACTGGAATGACTTGCAACAGTTCTAGCCTATTGGATAAATAAGAGTTCAATTTAATATAAGACAAAAATAGCTTCTATAAATTTCTTTACTTACTGTGTAAATATGTTTACATCAGCTATGAGAAAATAAAAGCTGGTGGCATTTCAAGAAGCAAAAAACCGCAGATATCAGTGTCTTTGTCTGGGCTTTCAAATAGAAAACTCCCATGTGTATGGTTCTGCTGACTCCCAGATGGGGTTCAGTGACAAAATAAATGCAGCTTTAGGGTTCCTAGTACCAGATCAAAAATGCCATCACCATAAGACACAAAGCACTGATCCTGTATTAACACACATTGTCACTTCAAATGTTACAAAATGTTTTTGATGGGTTAAATTCTAATGGAAGGCTTTTTTCCCAGATCAGGCATTGGCTGCTCAGGTATCTTTCTGCAAGTGTAACCTGTCTTAAAACCAGCATAAACTCAGTAGCGCTTGCTCTTGCTAGATCGGCAGAAATGCAATTGTGTACCTGCTCTGGATCAAATATCAGCTGCTGGATGACCTGGGAATGCATAAATCTGGCAGGAGGGAGCAAACAACCCTCCCTTGAAACCCCTCTTGGACAAGCTTAAGCTGTGCACTTGAGTGACCCCACGCATCTTCACTAAGCTACTGACACAAAGTAC
>VYZW01025573.1:20594-79647 GCA_013401315.1 Balaeniceps rex
GTGTTGTAACAAATAGATTTCCCTTTAAGAACCAAAGTTATGGAAAAATAAACTGGAAATTATGAGAAGGGGTCAAGACATCTGTGGGTATGTTTGGTGCTTCATAATATATTTTATTAATTACACACTTTCTTCAAGGAACTTAGTAATAATTATTCTAAAGAAAACATAGGACACCATAGGAATATAATAAGCAAAAATTGCATAGAAGATATCATACAATTCAGACTTGCTAATGACAGCACCGTAGAAGACCCTAATGGGTCGCCCTTAATTATGAATGAGTTCAATAATGAAAGCAGACAATTTAAATAATTACATACAAAATGAAAGAAAATCTAGTTTTAAAGCACACATCACGTACACTGCAGCAAAACAGAAACACTTCACTAAAGAAAAAGTTGAATGAAGTCAAACAATTTTTAATGCAGCTTTTCCTTTCGCAGCTGAATTGAACGTCTCAACAAATCTTTCAAAAATCCACTCNGTGTTGTAACAAATAGATTTCCCTTTAAGAACCAAAGTTATTGAAAAATAAACTGGAAATTATGAGAAGGGGTCAAGACATCTGTGGGTATGTTTGGTGCTTCATAATATATTTTATTAATTACACACTTTCTTCAAGGAACTTAGTAATAATTATTCTAAAGAAAACATAGGACACCATAGGAATATAATAAGCAAAAATTGCATAGAAGATATCATACAATTCAGACTTGCTAATGACAGCACCGTAGAAGACCCTAATGGGTCGCCCTTAATTATGAATGAGTTCAATAATGAAAGCAGACAATTTAAATAATTACATACAAAATGAAAGAAAATCTAGTTTTAAAGCACACATCACGTACACTGCAGCAAAACAGAAACACTTCACTAAAGAAAAAGTTGAATGAAGTCAAACAATTTTTAATGCAGCTTTTCCTTTCGCAGCTGAATTGAACGTCTCAACAAATCTTTCAAAAATCCACTCAAATGTTTTTGTCATGAAAAGGAATGGTACATCATGAATCTGTTAAACATATCATTCAGAAAGAGAAGGAACAAAAGTTTTATTTATGACAGCTATGGCGAACATTTTTCTTGAGACACAGCACCATTAGGAAGCTGCTAGCGTTTCCATGCTTTCAAAACCATTCTGTTTAGAGACAACAATGTCTCTGAGTCATTTTCTCTGTGCATCTGTGCTTCTTGTCTCACCTAGTACATTATTGGGGACATTTTTATCTCTAGAAATATTGAGTGAAAACAGGTTTAATTCCGGAGGAGTGTCCTCCCCTCCTGTAGCTTGCCTGTAGTTCATTCACCATCCGATAATATTCTCTTCCTGAAGGTAACACTAAATCCTGTTCCACATAGTGTGATGGTCTAAACATCACCATGAAATTAGGTGAGAAGGAAGTTTCTTATTCCTAGAGACATTATCATCAGATGGAAAAAGACGTACTGAGAAAGGAAGATAACACTGCTGTTTCTTCCCACTCCCCAAAAGGTAAAGAGCATATTTTGTCTGTATTTACAGAGTTTTGGCCCTACAGCTGGGGACCCGGCCCACAATGAGACACATTAGTTACTGTGATCAGACAAATAATACATGCAGATACACTCAATAACTCTCTGCCCACTTTTGTCCTCAAAGCACTATCTATTCTGCTGTTAACGACCTCCCATGACTCTCAGGTCCATGAACCAGACAGTACGACTTTGTTGACATGAGTTCTTTCAGTCCAACACAGGCATCCCTGCTCCATGGTCTTTTGTGGTAGATGCGGCCTTAAGCACAAGGAACAGCATTTCCACCTGTAAAAGACTGCAATCTCATGGAGTACCTTTCCCTCTTCACCCTCTCCTACTAACAGGGGATGAATCAGAAAGAAAGAGATATAACAAGCTATCAAGTTGGAAAGGAAACTATTTTTTAACAAGGCACTTTCCAGGTTTTCCACATGGTGTCAGTGGATCCTCTCACTTTTTTCAAAACAAGAAGTTAGATTAATACATTTGCAAACTCATCTATGTTGTCACATTTCAATTGTACATTGAGTCTGTAAATACTATCAGATAATACTTTTATCACTGATGCCTTGCACCTTAAAAAATTATGTTTGCACTTTAAATGAAGAATTTGTTATTAGTCATCCTCTTTAAAAAACGTAAAGTAAGTAAACGTGAGTAAACACTTCTCTTTAGTGCCTAGCTTCTCCTTCTTAACCACATTGCCTTATTTCTTAAGACAGGCAAACATGCAAAACAAAGAATATTGTTCTTTAATATAACCAGACTAGCACTGAACAAACCCTACATGCAAAATACAATCCATTGACTCAAGTGCTACCCTTTTCACACACTCAAGAAGTCCAAAATAGATGTTTTATTTTAATTGCACTAAATCGATAGGCTGTCCTGCAGAAAATTCTTATTGATTTATGACTCATGACATACATTACAGCCACAGCTATTTTTAGTGTCTCACTGAAAAGCAAGTAAGAATGTGTTCAGAACACAGGCAGTACAATAATCTGTGCATCTCAAAGATTAAGCATGAATTTTAGATTTACATTTTACTAAAAATAAACTGCAGTAGGTTTCTTCATATCAAAAAAAATTGCAAGTTGCCTTTTTAAAATAGCATTTAAAGTGGTATTCAGTGAATATATCTTGCAACTTTAATATTTGGCCTTTCAAGAACTTGTATGCAGAGAAGGACAAGAGGATTGTAATGTCATTTACTGCTCTGCCTGCGTATGGCGCTGTGCTCTGGCAGCACACTAAGCCACCTAAACGGTGTCCTGATGCCACATTTTTCTGCTGGCGATGCCCAAGCACATTTTCTCTAAGGACAGGCTGTACCTGCATCAAGGCTCTCTGGATGGACAGCACAGCCAATCTTGACCACGATCTTAAGATGCCCTTCAAAAAGCAGTTTAGATACACTGACTGTTACCCACATGCTAATAGCCTACATTTCCCTCCATAATCTTTATATATCTCTTACTGCTATAAAAAAGTAGTAATATTACTATAATACTCTTTATTCCTGCCTTTAGCCATAGAGAGTAGTGACCTAAGAGCAATGGTCACCAGACAGCAGAGGAGGGAGTACCTCCTTCCCCGCAGATAAAATCTTACCTTTAACAGACTCTAGAGAATCCTGTGGAGAAAGATTACAGATATGCTTGCTAATGATTTTATTTCTTGTCTCACTTTTTTCTGTTCTGTCTAAGCTAGCTTCCAGTGAAATCTCTGAAATCAAATGGAGACATTTAGATTTACAAGAAAGACCTTTTTCTTAGCCATAAAGTCCTTCAGTTTGGAATGCACTGCCCAGTCAGTCGTCACCACCAAAGCAGATAAAATACATCTTAAGATTTCTTTTTTGAAGATTGCAGAGCACAGAAAATCTGGCCAATATATGGCAAGATGCAGGAGTCAAGCTGGCACCCTGCCAGCTGCCTCTCCTAAGTCTTGAGGTTGTGCTTCCAGGAACAGCCCCACTGGCCGTGAGGGACAGGCATTTGTTCTTATGTGCAGTCCTCATGTCATACTGCTTCTGGTCCCTTCAGGCAACCAAATACTTCCCAAAGTGACCATCGCAAGCATGCGTACGTACTTCTGTCCTCTAGCATGCCCAATGGTAGCACCTAGCTGAAATAGGCACGCTCAGCTCCAGCTGCACCAAAACGTTAATAAACTACAGGCTAACACTGTACCATAGGACAAGCTGTCAGTAGAATCACATATTTCAGAACTCTGTAGTACCACTAATTTTGATTTTTAAAAGGCAAATGCGCTCTGATTAGAGTCTTCTTGTGTGCATAATACGTTTAAAATAAAACGCATATCTTTGCAATTTCTGTAGCTGGAAATTATAACAGGGGAATCATTAGTACTACTTTTAGTGTACAGAAAGTGCTATTATGAAGTATAAATATAATCTACACCTTTGATTCTGTATGCAGTACATCACTTTTTAAATTTTTTTAAATAGACTATCAGTCACTTTGCAAGAACTGTGAGACATAGATTTATGAATTGATAACAGATCACAGACTATTTTTCTTCTAGGTTAGTGTTGGAAAATCACTTCTATTCATAGCCTGCATGAAAGGAATTAGTGACCTCAATAAGTTACTGAAAAATCCATCCAGTGCTGAAAAGCCACTATTGCATCTATTATTATAATTAGTCTTACCTTTACAACTCACTGTCAGGCTGCACACGAAGAGGAATGTAGGGCCTGATCTAAAGCCAGTAAAGGAAATAGAGTGAAAGTGGTATGTTTTCTGTACCCTATCTGTGACCAATATTTATACTTGGTGGCCACATTTTTCAAAAGTAAGCATTCAAAGGAAGGCACCTTAGTTTGTTTCTACATTTTCTAAAATTCTGAGCATTTTCCAACTCCAGAATCAAAAGAAATTTAGTACATGTAAAAATCAGGGGTTCATTCAGGAAGGACTACTGGTATTTAATTTGAAATATCTATTATTGAATAGTCAGAATGTGTCACTATGTTTTACTTTAGATTTTTTTTAAAGAAAGGAAATTTCTGAAAAGAAAAATGAGATACACTACAAATTAACATCTGCAATAATCCAGAACCATGGAAGGTGAGCTGTACCCCACTGCTGTATGCCATAGCAGTGTTACCTATTTTGTATATACATCTGAGGCTTAATTGTGCTCAGTTTCTCTGGGATATAGCTTGACTTGCATTTTCCAACAGAAAAGAATTGCAAAGCAAAATCCAAAAGTTACAGATATTCCCAAAGGTTCTTGATGAAAGGAATAACTTTGTGAAAACTGAGCTGGCATTGTAGTGTTACAATCTTTAAATCCATAACACAGATCGATTGGTCAAAGGATGGATACCGCTACTATTAGGACAGCTTTCCAATGAAACTGCTACATGCAATGGCATGAAATTACCTTCAGAGAGTGAAATGCAGAATGAACGTATAAGGATAAACTAACCGTATAAAGTCTAAAGTTAGTCTCTCGTGAACTTTCTATACAGCTATATATATTTCATCATGTATATAATGATGATAATGTAGAAGAATTGTATCAAAGCATGGATAAGAGAAGCAAAGAAGTCACCGCCTTGGAGTACTGTCCGTTATGAACCCTGAGTGAGCGCAGAGTGAGGAAAGGAGAACTTGTAGAGGAAAGAAGTGGGAGGTTACTGCTGCTCAGAGGAAACCACGGGCATTCGACATGCAAGGTGGAAACTCCCGGCACTGGTGTCTGCAGCAAGGGGAAACAGGGCCATGTCAGTGGCAAGGAGTAAAAGTTGGAAAGGATACATTACACAGCTCAGAGCTCCAGGAGAAAGAAGCAAAAATATGTGGTCAACACTGTTTCCAGTTTGCTCTGTCCAGCAAGAATGGAGCAACCTGAGAAATTCCTGATCCCGGGAATTAGAAATGGCTGTGCAATTACAGTGCACAATATGCAGATCATCCCCTTTAACCAGAAATTTCCAACTGAAAAAAAAGAAAATCTAAAGGTTTTTATAGGCCACTTAGTATAGGCCACTTAGATGCTGGAGTACTTCTGTATTTTTCTATCTTTTCTGAGGGTGAATGTATGAAAACTCATTTGAATTAAAATAAAATAATAGATAATATCTTTTTCAGCTCATTACTCAGTCACAACCCAAAGTATACTAGCATAATAAAGAAGAAACCTAAGTGATTGTAATCCCTTTTTTTGTGCAGCTTTGTACACTCACTGTGTACAAAGCACTGTTCTTGAGTGCATCCTAAGACAGCATCAATTTAGAATAGCACAGGATATATAATTTTACATTCTTCCCATGTTTGCAAATGGAAGCAAAAGAAACACACCAGGGGAGAAAAAATGATTCACTAAAACCAGATCTCTGTCTTAAAGAGCTCACAACTTATATAGTAGATCTTGCGGGCAGTGAAGGCTATAACCTACCTTAGGACCTTGGGAAGGGAATAAAACCAAGGTCTCTGGAAACAGAGTCTTTCACATCTTTGGAATGTGTTTTCCAATTTTAACAGGCACAGCTCAAATTCACTGCAGAAACTATACCAGGACAGCACAAGTTTTCATACACAGTGAAAATATGAGCAAAATAGAAAAACTAGTATCCCAGATTATTGACCTAGTTTGGTCTGCTTTAAAAACTGGTTTCTCTAAAGCTGGGAGAAAAAAAAAAAGAAGGTACGTTTCAGTTCATTTGTGCTATAAAACAGACTACTCAGGAGCTAATAATACAATGTGCCACTGCAGATCTTACAGACCGATTATGACTTCCCCTTATGCACGGCTGAGCTGTTTCTCTCACAAGCAGTTCTCCACAAACAAAGATAGATGACTTGGAAAGACACTGGGCTTTGTGTTTATCTCAGATGAGCGTAAATCAGGAAAAACTACAGCGAAGTCAATGAGATTACTGTAGTATAAAATGGATGGGAGAGCAGGACGCAGCTTCCTGCATGCAGCGTACAAAGTGGCATTTTAAAGCCACACTTTGAATTCACCAATTTCTTTTGCTAATCCCAAATCATTTAATGATTTTTTTCCTCCTCTCCCCCAGGCATGACTCTGTGTCACCTTACTTCCTTACTTTAAATGTCCCAAAGTCTTAATTTAGCATCACTGAAGCTTGGTCAGCTCATCATCTGCCACTAAGCAAACTTTTGCGTGCAAGGTGCCCCCAGCCTGGCCCCGGGGGCCGCACGCTCCCGCTGGCACTCCAGATGTGGCCGAACACAGCATCAGCGGTGCAGAAAAATGTTTCTGTGTCCAGTCCTCTGCACAGTAGGAAGGCCAGAGAGTGGCAGAGGACCCTGTCATTACCTGAACATATTTCCCCTGTTGCTGTGGGTTTACAGGGGCTGTGGGAAGCCGTGCTGGAGGAATGATGGAATGAAGTGCGTGGAGTGGCAAGAGGGCTGTGATACAACAGGCATTTCAAGTGCAGTGAACAAGGAAAAATTGCATTTTCATATCAATGGCATTTTAGAGAAAGGAAACAGGAAAGAGAGACAAAGAAAAGAGGGCACATTTCTGCCTGGTTTTGCGAGGATCCTCCATTTAAAGATGTGGTGCATAAGAAAAAGCACCATTGCATTTTCTGCTAATTATCCTACCATGTGCACTGCGCTGCTGCCTGCTCGCCCGAAGCAGTGTGATCGGCTGGCACCAGGGAAGCAAGCCTCATCTTTAAATCGTCTCTAAATCGAGATGCAAAGTCTTTCATAAAGATCTGCACCAATTCTACCAGAGGTTCTTAGGACTAATACTGTTTGCTAATATAGTAAGGAAAAAAAAAATCCCTCTGCTTTAGGGATTATCAGGTGAAATTCTGTGCTTAGAGATATGCATAAATTTGGACTACTTGATCAGAATGGTCCTTCCTAGCTTTAAATGTCTATGCAGCTACCTCTCATCATCTGTCTAGAGTATATAGACCAAATAGCACATTTTTCTAACTTAAGATTAATTGATAAAATGTTTCAAACAGAAATTATTCACAGTCTTTGAAAAATAATACATACATTGGAAAGCATCTGGTTTTAAAATCAGTAGGACAACGGACATTGAAGAGTGTTTGCTTAAAGTTCTCAAAGAAGAGGTTTAAAAATACACTGTAGCTATATAGAACAATATTTAGAATAAATTATTAGCTGGCATTATAAGCTATTTACATACTAACATACATCAGTGTGTATTCTTCTTATATTTTCTACAATATGAGACTTAACGTGTTTTGCAGGGAGCTAGAAGCACTTCAGGGTAGTGATACGCCTACCATAACATCCTGCCTTCATCTCCTCCCCCTTTGCAACCAGAAGGGTACTTACACAGAGTGTGTGCAGGTAGCTTGAACTCACATCCCAGACTCTGTGCTGGGACAGCTAAATGACTCCTTCACTGCAAATCCCATTTCAGCAGGCATAGCACAGGCTTCCCAAGGGATTTATACCATAAGTTTAAAAGCAATCGTACCTTCTGCAGTGCTAAAGGCCATGTAATGCTTACTGATAGTGAACTGTGCATTGACATATTCAGTCATCTGAAAAGGAAGGACGGCCTTGCAATTAGGATGGGGTGGGACTGCATAAGATACAATACGATAAGATACGATATGATGGGATAGGAATGGAACCAATAAGAGATGCTCCAAATTTGTGCCCATTCCTGTAGCATGGTTGCAGAGCACTTGCAGAAGATTCAGCAGTGTCATCATCTGAATTTAAAAATTAAAAAGCTTAAGATTGGAACTTATTCCTGGTCAGGCAGAAAATCTGGGCAATGATGAAGACTGAGCGTAGCCCTCCAAGTTCTGCACCTGCATCCTTACCATCAACACGTTGATTTCTAGAAGAACATTTCAGTGGAACAATCTTCTGCGCTAAATATAATTTTGAATTTTGCATGAGACTTCAGAAATCTTAGTGATTCTACTGAGGTCTTGTGGTAGCATACTAGCATGGGCTTTTTTGAAAGGTATCTGTGTTGAGGGGCTTTGTGGATTCTTTCTGGCCTCATGGGAAAGTACATGTGTCTTTTTGCAAATGAATGAACAATAAAATCTCAGCTGTACAAAGCAGTGGAGAGGAACAATACCGCATTTCTCCCTAGGGAAGGACTACATGCTTTTTGTTTCTTCTTTCTCTAATTTCTATAGGTTTGCAAATGCCTGTAAGCCCCCTGAGTTCCTACTACTGCTTTTCTCTGCAACTGGCTTACCACTGAAGAAACCTGTGGCAGGAAGTGTTAGCTGAGTTGTAATGAATCCCCAAAGGCACGAATGACATATGCCACCATTTTGAGCATGTTTTTTTACACTGGGGAGAAAACAGTTGTCAAAAGCACTTCTGAAAAGTAATTCTCCATCTGACATTCCTGGGTTACAGGTAGCTGGTCAAAATACTTTCCCAATAAAAAAATTTTCTTTGCATGAGACATGCACTCTCTGCCTGTTTCGTGAGACTTGTCCACAGTTTACCGAACTCCCTGCACACGAAGTATTAACAAAACTATCACGACATTTCTCTTATTAGCTGGTGCTAGCAATGTACGGTCCCTAAAGCTCAGCGCACAGCAGAAGCAAAGCCATTTTCACCTGTTGGGTTATTCCAGACTATAGGCCAGTTTGCCTTCCCCCTTAACCATCACCATAACTTTTTAATACTTCGCATGTGAACTGCATCCCGGGACCTCATGATGTATGGACACATGCAGCGGTCGCTGCCTTTGATGATCACACCTTCCTGTTTCCCCCTCCCTGCGCTATGGGCAATGGCTCACATGGCATCTTGCCCAGGGAGCTGGACGCCTGTGGAGGCTGCTGTGCCTGCCAAGCCTCAAAACACGTTTGAAAGGAGAGCGGGGGAGCCGGCCAGCACGCTGGGGTCTGCGGGCAGAGGTGGGCACAGCCAAAGGGGAAACAGCCACTGGTGTGAGACTGGGCTGTGTTCCTGGGAAGGAGCACGTGATAGCACAGGAGCTGTGTTATAAAAAAAGATTTCTGTTTGTGTTAAGAAGAGGACAACATATGGCTTGGTAATTGCCTTCAAATCAACTCTTGACTTGGCAGGGTTTAGCTAAACCAAATCAGTCTTTTAGAGGTTAGGCCAAGAGCTGCTTAAATTTCACGGGCCATGTTGCATTTCATATGATACCTATTTATAAAATCCTAGCTACATTTGTAAAATTAGCATAGAAACAAAACTTCTGGAGAACAACCAAATTTACAGGAGCCATCTGTGTCCCTCCCCCCCTTTAAACTCAGACCACAATTTCAGCAAGTTTCTTCATTCAGTATGCACCCGAAATAAAACTCCAAAGTTGAAGGCCTCCAAACTTTTGTTGGTGCTGCCTCACATCCAGGATGACATTTGCAGTATTTTATCTAATGAGAGAAGCCGAATTTTTACCAACAAAATGTAGGATTTCTGAAGTGGTGCTATTTTATGTTAGCCTACTGGGCTGCAGAGTTTGCTCTGTAATTATTCAACTCAAACTTGTTCTTGTGTACCTGGTATAAAAGAGAGAAACACTTATTTATTCATCCAAACCCATTCTCATCTACACGCTAGAAGTTGTGTGCAGAGACGAATGCTGTTACTAGAGATACCAAGTCATTGCTCTCAAAAGATCCGACCGAGCAGTTATGTTTTAGACTGGGGTTTATGTACACAGCATGCTTTTCCCAGCCATATTTGTCTGCTCTGTTTTCTTATTATAGTGGTGAGGCAAAATATATAAGCACTCTGCCTTTGCGAGTACTTCACAGAACAAGACAGTAGGATTTTTGCATATCCCACTTTGCTGTCTGCCTCCAGTAACAAAAGCGCAGGGCAGTGAGGGAGGAAAACTGCTTATGTGCATGCACTTGCTGTCATTAAAATAGTCGAGCAATGGTTTCCTGCAGTAACGAGAACTTGAAAAAACAAATAAACCATAAATCTGTTGAAAAATCAGCCCTGCAAGCTCATGCTCTTTCTGCAAACTGCTTGTTAGATCCCTGACGAACCCACTGAACAGCTTTTGGATTTTATGTACTGCAGCCCCTCTTCTAGGGACAGGCAATTGAGGCGACTCTTTATAGCTCGTCAGATGGCTGCGTGATTTTCTGTTAAATAGACACAATGCCTACCCCAGCTTCAGGATGTCACCTCTATGACACCATCAGCATCTGCATCTGATCAAAAGATCAGATCATCTGATCAAAAGAAGTCTATATGAGTTTTATCACTCAAATTCTCTGCTGAAAGGATCAGCTCTCTCAAGAACAAGAGACTAGAAGGGGGAATAGATTGCCTTCCCAATTCGCCATAAAAACCAACAGGCAATGATTAGCTTCTGACAGCTTTGAACGGTTCAATAACTAGGCTGATTTGTTATTACTGCTGCTATTCCTCCAAAAAGAGCACTTTGCCTCTTGCACCTCTTCCCTTTTCTTTTCTTTCTGTAGTTTAGTAAGTAAGCAAATGAGGAAAATAAGCCTTAAGTATGAATGCCTGATCTTCAGTGTCAATAGTACTGGTAGCACATATTTATCTACTGCATTGTGTTGGCATTTATCCATTAGAGAGCATTAAGGAAGAGAACCATGCAAGCCCGGGGAATACTAACTCCTCAGGCAGCCAGACCTGCTCAGCCACGAGATGGGCGATGGCAATTACAGAGCTGCCTCAGGTGAGGAGCGCTCGTTTAACTGAGCTCCCGTGCCCGTGTGCTGCTTTGCACACACCTCCAGACATTTGGCGTCTCTTCGCCGTGCCCGTGCAGCCGGCAGCTGCTAAAACAGAGGTGCAATGGCCCTTCTCTCTGTGACCTTTTGGGCAGCTTGTCCCGCAGCTCCTCTTCCCCTTGATTATGTCTGAAACCCAAAGCTAAGCTGTCCATGATATCTCCAAAGCACCTCTTATGTTGTCAGCTGACGTTCAGTGGAAGGACTTCCCCAGTATCTCCAGCAGAGAGGGAATAGGTGTGTGCACGATGGAAAGAATACCAACCAATTTCTGAGGTTTTGCAGCCCCAGGAACTTGTCCCTCACTAAATAGAGTCATATTCTCAGCTGCAGAGCTTACATGAACCCTCAACCACACACTGGCTAATGCAAATTTCCTCTAGCCCAGTGCCCTTCCTGCCTGATAGATCGCAATGCCTACGAATAGCTAATGTATTCCACAGGAGCAGCCACAGGAAAATAAATTAATTTAAACACTAGCAAGGACTCCAAAGAAAGAAATACAGCCAACAAGGCAGCAATTCAGACCTCATTCTTCTGTTCTCCAGCATTGCGTGCTCACCCCTGCGTTTACCCACCATCCCACATGCACCTCATAAGGCCGGAAGGGACGGGACTGCTTTCAGCTCTCCTTTTATTCTAACTTACTATGAATTGTTTTCACTCTTTTTTTTTTTTTTTTTTTTTCCCTTGCTGGAACATTGCTCTAGCTTAATTCTGCCATATACAAATCTATACCTTGTTATTTAAAGTTTTCATTTAGGGAAGGGTGTGTGGAAATATTCACTATTGCTCCACAATCACAATTTTTAAGTTAGTATTTTATTACAGCTTAGGAGAACAGGGTGCCTTTAAAAATCATTTTACATTTCCCAATCTTGCTGACTTGCTGAGTTTTCCATCCTGAGATCTGATGAATCAATATTACTTTATTATTACTAGCACCTACAAAAACATAATTAGAGTGCTAAATATTATTTCAATGCTTTGGAAAATCTCATATCAGTTTCAATCATCTGCCATCTCATGAGAAGGAGGTGGTGACTTATGGGGAGAGCAGAAAAAGCAGCAAATTTCTGAGAGTAGCTTGGAACGATTCACTGGAGAGCAATAGTGGGAATTGCAGGGCTCACAAATGATGATCAACAGACAATCTTGAGAGTGAAGTCTTTTGTGCAGCCACGAGATACCTACATCAGCTGTGGGAGTGCTCTGTGTGTGAGGCCATGAGGACAGTGTGAAGATTGGACCATGGGCTGAAAATGGCGCGAAGCCTGTTGGACGGATCCTGTGGACAGACTGCACCAGTAAGCAGCAAGGACAGGCGGTGCAGAGCTTTCTGTGTTCAGAAACTAGCTTGGAGCTGCTAGATAGGTTAGATTGGAGGCATACAAAGAAAGTGTGCTGATGGCCCAGTCTGCTTTTGCACCTGTATCTGGCCAGTCTGCCAGAAGCTGAACTCCCAAAGATTTTCAAAAATATTGCTGAGAGATTTTGCAAGGGCTACAGACCTATTTCCTCAGGCATTTGTCCCTTTTGAATGCTTTAATACCTGTAAAAATGCTATCATCCAGCGCTGATTTGAGACTCTGCAGTCTGTCGGAGCCACTGCAGCCAATGTGTTGGAGCTAGCGTTTGCTTTGGTTGTTATAATCTCTGACTTGCACACACGAAACAGTGTGAGCTCTTTGTGAGTTTAATTTCCCTCACTGTTTCCACATGCCTGCAGATGAGTGGGATGGTGGCCTCCTTTCCACATTTCTGGAAAGGAGATGGTAATCCTTCTTCCCTCGGCTGAATGTAAACCGACACTGCATGAAAAGCCTCCCCGCAAGCATGAAGCATCCCTCAGTGCATTAAATTAAGAGATGGGCCCTAAACGGGGAGTGCTGACCTTTCTATGCTCTCATACCATCCTGCCTTTAGGAAACATGCCTCTTCCCCTTCCTCTACCTTTTTCTCTTAGTCTTTGCAGTTTCTTCCTCCCTAAGCAGCTTTTTACAGGTGGGTTGAGGTGCTGAGTGCTAGTCTACTCCGGATCCAGCTTCTCTGAGTCAGGCACAGGAGCTTCAGGTAAAGGTTCAGCTTCCTATAAAAAACATATATGCTAGAAGTGCTGCAGTAGGAACTGTGGATCTTCTCTTTTCCAAAGTTGGTGGTTAATATAGAATTTTTTTGTTTTTTTTTTCCAGCTAGCTAGCTTTGGAGAGAAAATGCCCGGGAAGTTTTGGTTTTGGCTCTGGAGCCTGAATCTTCGTAATCCTACACCACAGGTCCTCAAATATGTTGTCAGGCTTAAACGTTAATTACAGATAGCAGCAAACTGTGCAGGGCCTCATGTGGATCCCTGAGAGTGGGACTATCTGACTTAGCAGACTTTACAGAGAGGACAGAAGTACCCTAATCACCAAGACCAGACCAGCGGATTGGAGCTGCCTTGCAGACAGCTGGCTGCAGGATGGGAATGTTTTCTAGAAGTAGTATATAAATGTTACAAGAACAGAGCTGGGCCAAGAATTATTGACTATTTATGAAAGTTAAAGGAAGTTTCCATACCAGAAGCCAGGAATAAGCAACTGGAGTGCCCAGAGTCAGCCTAGGAGTTTTGGGGAGCATCAAGGAGGGAAGGCTGAGCCCCTGCTTGTCCCTGCTGCAGCCCTATGTAGTGCAGCACAGGGATCAGCATGAGTGGATCCCACCCCAGCAACATTGCTCTGCCGATGAGACAGCAAGGGCAGGCTTGACGTGCCAGCACACTCAAACTAGGGATTTTTGTGCATGTTTGGTTAGTGGCAACACTGTGGAGATATGCTGACTTATCTCTGCAGTACGGATGTATTCTCAATTACTACCCAACTTGAAGCAGCATCCCTAGAAATGAAGGGATGCTCTGGCTCATGAACAATGCTTCGAGTGATCCCCTGCTTGCTGCAATTTTAAAATGCCTAGTCTTTGAAATGTTGGCTATCACTGTAGTATTTTTATATGGGAAAAAATTGTAGGGTTGGCTTGTTTGTTTTTAGGAAAGTTCAGGTTTCTGGTCTGTCAGCCTTGCAAGAGCCCCCTTAATAAACTCAAGACATCATTATCTACACAGGGTTTTTTTTTTTTGCAGAGGATGGGTAGAACACAAACAAAACAATTGCAGGGTTCCTCCAGAACTGCTGTTTCCGTAGGCTGTAATTGTTATTTTAATAGGTGTCCTACCAAGACATTCTCTTTTAAAACAGACCTTTTCCTTCTCTTAACAAATGGGCTCCTGTCAAACACTAATCCAGGCACTTTTGAGAACTGAGATGGTGGCTGGTATTAATGACTAGACACTTTTGACTGCATCTTAGTGCTTTGTTCGCCATGGGATCTTTTCCCAAGCTGTAAAATCTGATGCCAGATTTAGTTTCTAAAGCCAAAGAATAACACTAATAGACAGTAAACGGGTGTGAGTTGTCACATACATCAGCATTACAGAGCTAGTGTTATGTCTCAATTAGCAGCGGGCTTGAAAATCAGTGGGCACAGACAGCATTTTTCCTGGTTTCTGTTGCAGTTCTTGAGCTGCACAGAAACTAAATAAGAGTTTATGTTTACTGGTGAGGACAGAAACCTGGGACTGTAGCACGGCCGTGTCCCTGACCTGCCTGCTCAGTGTTTCTGGATACTTCTGCACCTCAAGTTTATCCCCATGCACGTAGCGGAACACTAACACTTAGGTAGCTCACAGAGGCTAAGCCATGCCTGGTTCCTGATGGGAAAAGCCAGTGTGATTCTCTGGACCACAGATGTCAGGTACGTGCAAAGCACAACTGCTTCTGGGTATTGCTAAAACTAACTGATGGCCCAGCTTCTGCTGGTCCTGTTTTGCACGTGTAGAAGTTTGTAAGCCCTGACACCACAGAAATCAGCTGGAGTTTTACCACTGATTTCCAGGGGGACAGAATTACATTTTCTCAGTTGTGATCTGTTTTCCAAAGTACACAACGTTCGTCTGCTGCCTAAGACGATGCAATGGCTACCAGAGGTTACAGGGAAAGTGAAATTAAGTCAACAGTTCATCAGTTCACCCTTGTACGGTGCATTGGCAAAGACCTTCAGAAGGTGGGGGGGATGCTCTAACTCAGGTGGTGCTGTTCCTTTAAAGTACTTGAAACAGATTTTCATACAGTTTACACAGACAAACTACTACACATAACGATGACATAACATGCTCTATAACTGAATCATCTGATGCCATTTTAATATTGGTACAAGACTTAAAGTCAGTAAAGTCATCAGGTACTAAGAAAATATGTACCTCATCTGAGAACAATATTTAAATATGCTTCCATTGAATCAGGGTTCATAGACATTTTTTAAACTTTTCAATATTTAGTTACCTTTAATCACAGCCATACTTCAAAAACTTTTATCAGCCATGTAGCATCTCCATTGACTAATTTCCAATTATATCAGTTAGGGAACTACATTATACAGAACTTTCGCTCTGTATAATGCACTTCACAATCTCTACACTTCCCTTTTATTCTCTGAAGTGTTGAATAAGCCACAGACTAAAATGTCTTTCCTTTGAGAAGCACATGCATGTCACTGGCAAAGCTGGTGAAAGGGCCTCTAACATCTGAAAAGTTCACTTACGTCATTCAGGAACAAAAGCTCAAGGGCTGAAGTTAATAGTGGTGCAAATAAAGCTAATGTATTTAATTATGTCATATTTAGGTCTGCTTATGCTTGTTTATTTGACCCTTATCTGAGATATTGAGGATGTATTTGTCAGAACATAAAGCAATGAGAGAAACAGGGAGTTGCTACGCATTGCCTATACACATGTACCCTCTTTTATGCACTTTTAAATGCATTGATAAACCCAAAGGGAAGCAGACTAAGCACTAGTGTACATCTTTCATACCTGACATCCTAGCAATATGACCCCAGGATCAAGAGAAGCTGTTATATTAACAGAAATAAGGATCATGGACTAGTGATCTGTGGTTAAGTGGAGCAGTCACTCCGAAGTCTAACAGTCTGGATTTGTCCTCACTTAACCCAATTCTAATTAAGCACACTAGAAATAAATGTTCAAATTATTCGTAAGCTTATCCACTTTACAGCTTTGTATAAAAACTGATACCAACACCAAGTCAAAAAATAGCATATTTTCAGTTTTTCAGTGCTAAACTGAGAGCTGAACAGATCTCACATAAAAAAATTCTTTTAGCAGAGAAGGCTTCATCCACAACTCAAAACGTCAAAGGAAAGGCGCCCAAAGCCTTTGCAATATCCTTTGCACACTGCCTTTGAACTGGCTATATTTACCAGACTACTGTAAATACATAGCGTAGTGGTAGCATCAGTCAAGGCTGAGGAGTAACAAGACATTTGTGTCTGGTGAATATATGGTGTACCTGAGGCTGGGAGGGAAGTGCAAAACCATCCACACTGGCTTTGCACAACTGCTTTCATTTACCAGCTCAGGGACGTGAATGCACCAGCCATCTCCCAGCGCAGCCCTGAGCCTGACCTTGCTGGGGACCAGGCACCAGCATACCCCCGTTTCAGTGCGTAGCCATAAGAAGCCCTACAGGATCCTGCTCTGATGCTGCACCCGGTCACAGGGGCATCACTGCACAGAAATCACCAGACTCCTGGTCCCGCCAAGCTGGTGCAGAGGCACTGCACTGGGCCAGGTGGGGACCTACCTAGTTATTAGCCCAGTTGTTAGCCATGTGTTCCAGATGTAGTCCAGCTCTGGACTGGCCCTAGAAAGAGGTTCGCTGGATTCATGCTGCACTGTAGCTAGGGTAAATCTTGCTAGGCATGATTTGGCTCTATAAAGAACTACCTCAGTGTCTCTTTTGCAGTTGCTGAGTTAATCCACAGGGCAGGTAATTCAGCCCTGCCTGAAATTTGACCATACATACAAATTAAAAAAACTGGCAGGAAGTACCATTTTCCAACTATTTTAGCGCACAACATAGAAATGATCTTTGCTGAAATTTGTCAACAGATATCAATATCATTACGATGTCACTCCAGTTGGTAAATATACAGTTCAGTTAAATGTCCAGCTGGGACATATACATACCTCCACTTACCATCCTAAAGGCCTGTGCTTTATTGCTGTTTGGAAAAGCTAAATTACATTTTAGGGGAAAATAAAATGGTTACATTTCCCCCAATTTTCTTTGTAACTATCTCTCATTGTATTATCGCCTCTTTTTACAACCTATTCATGTCAGCTTGCACAGCATGAAGAAAGCAAATGAGTGCCACCAATAAAATACGCCAGCTTATCTGGTGTAGTCCTAAATCTTCCTCAGCTTTGAGAGCAGTTCATCTTCCACCTCATAACGAAAAGGAAAAATAACTCTTTTCTCATATGAGAGACCCAAAGTATCTCCTTCCCTTAGAGCGAAAAATCGCAAACTCATTACTATCTCACTGGTTTCCTACTGTGGGTGTCTGTACTCAGGCCACTGCAACATGAAATGATACCTTTGCCCTTGATAAGGTGCAGCTACATTAACAACACCCCAATAATGACAGAGAAAACAGAACATTCATATGCAACATAAAAAGTAACATTAAGTTAGAGATTTTGGGTTTAAAGAGATTGGAAAGTTACTAAGAGTTGTATTGCACATTTTTATCTATAAGCATAAATGCATTTTAAACAAAAACCCTAAATGAGCATCATTATCCACAGTGTTACTCATATATAGAGAAAGATATACAATGACTTTCCCCAAGGTCACAAAACAAGTTAATTGGAGTCAAGGAAAGAGTGCTAGAGAATTCTGATCCAATAATCCAGCACATGGTTTGAACTCTTTAAACAGTTTGAAAAGCAATCAGTACATTTGAGATACTGAATTTGGTTAAATTTTTGAGGGCAATATCTTGAAAGAAGAAAGATGCTGCAAGGAAATGAACACCTTAGTACAATGCTTTACAAACATATGTTAGGTAATTCCTTGCTTTGAATATGAATTCAGATACATCAATTAGATTTAAGTTCTCTTCTGGGTATTTTCAACACATTGAGTTTAGTCATAATTGGATTTTTTACCCCTGAAACACTTAATCAAGGCTAAATCAAAGAAAAAATTCCCTTTCAGAAAAATCCTGTAAAATACAAAGAGAGTACTTCTCTATTTGCAAAAGATCTGCCAGCTTTATTAAGTTTCCTTCATTTAGAGACTTACTTGTTTTTTCTTTTATCCAATTAATGCATTAAATCACTTTGATGTGTTGCTTTTTAAATACACAGTATCTGCAGTTATATAAAGTACTAGACACATCAGCACCATTCATTCTCCCAAACTGAGATAACACTGCGCTCATCTCAACAAGAGAGATGATTTTAAGGTGAGCTGATTATTCTCCCAGTGTTTAAACAAACCTTTCATCAGCTTTAGAGTTACACTGCTGAAGTTTTTTCTTCCCTGTAGAGCAATGATTTCTGTCATCAAGTTAGCATGAGTCAAAGAGACCCTGAGTAAAAACGGAGAGCAAGTCTTGTAAGATGAGCCTATTTGAGTAGTGTAATCCTTTTCTTCCATCTTACACATCTTTTCCAATAACTTCCAATGCAAAAAAAGCTAACATATGTGAAATCTGAGTGCAATCTTGTTATAAGTAAGCTTTCTTCTCCCTATCCTTGCACACCCAAAGGTGGATACTTATGGAACTTGCTACGCACCTGAGAGAAGTGGCAGCATTCTCATGAAAACTGTAGACAAAAATAAGATGTGAGTAGAATATTCAGCAACAAGCCCTTAAAAATGAGCTAATCAGTATTTATGTAAGATAGCCAAGAAATCTTACCTATGAGAAGCTATAATTCTTATTATTGTTAATAAAAATCTGGTCACTTTGGAAAAATGCATATTCATATATTTCATCTCTAATTTTTAAGCACATTGCATAGAAGGACTGGCATCATTATCAATATCTGTATTTCATGGGAAAAGATCAAAGGTGTGAGAGACTCAGGTATGATAGACTAGACCACTATCAAAAAGAAACCCAAAGAAATCCAGCACTCGGCTCAATCCCAGCCCAGTCTCCAGTGCTGTCTTTGCCTCTAAAAAGCCAAGTCACACCTTGCTGAAGCCAACAGAGCACAGCCAAGTCACACCTCTGAGGGAGACAATACAAAGGACTTCTCTCAAAAAAAAACCCTTGCCACAAATATTAATCTGTGTCTGTATTGGTATATTTGAGATCAGTATAATTCCCAGATTTAGGTGGATGCACTTAGGATAGTGCATTTGTATGGAAAGCTGGTGAGTTTTATTGTTATACAGAGCCTACGTAAATACATGCTAAGTCAGATTTTTATGGATATAACTACACAGGACACACACGCACAGACTCCACAACCCATCTCTAGCAAACATGGTTATAAAAACTCAAAAATTGGATGTGCTGCTCAACCTGTACGTATCACCTATTGGGAGCTGCTGTACCATCGAGGTGGTACAGCTCGGAGAAACTGTTGTATGTCATTGCCATGGCAACACGGGATGTGGCTTCCAGGCATGATGCAATCTGATAGCCCAACTGCTCCGTGAACTCCTGTTCTGCCTGGAACTAAAAGCCATGCTGAGAAGGATTAATACTTTCATTTCTTCTACTGCATGGTTGAAGAAATGAAATGGGAAAAGCTGGGACAGCCTTAATACTTCATGAGAGGCTTTATCCTTAAGTAAAACCTCTAGCTAAGGTTATATGAGAGGTTTGAGCAGGAATATTGGACATTTCCCAATGAATCTGAAAAAGATGTATCTCTAGAGTTATACAATTTCTGTCACAAGCTATGGGTAAGTCTTTAGGGGGAAAAAAAAAAAAAAGATTTACATGAAGACCAGCATCTTTTTTAGGCTAATAAAATGTATTTTGAAATCTTTTTCTGTCCATCTGAGATATGCTTCCCTCTTCTGTAAGCTCTTTTGTGCATTCTGTACTTGATGTATTTGAAAAATAAACTTGTTTTATGAGTGGCTCTCAGCTTGCGTCAGCACTTTCACAGTGTAAACACAGAAAGCTTTACATTAATGTAGATTACAGTTAAAATAAGTGTCTTTCTCAAACTCCCAAGTATGCCTTTTATTAACTACATGAATCTTAATGAGAGCAGATCCACTATGTAAAACAACAATAAGAATGAGCTGAGCCATCCCAGTGACTCCCGTTGCTTCCCACCCTCTTTTTGGATCGAGCATTGTTTCAGTTGACACAGTCTTGTAGTGGAGCAACCCAAATACACTGCCCCATTAAGGGCTTGGCAATCGCACAAAGTTAGCACAGTGTAAAGCACTAGCCATGGCATCCCCCCCTTGTAATTTCTAAATTATTGAGTTAATCTTTAGGGATTTTTGTGATTTCAGCTTGTTTAGAAATGCCTGTCAACAGTAGGAGCAGTTTCTATTCGTTCCTCCAGTTGCTTATTGACCTTTACAGATTTTGTTTTTTACAATAACATTTTCTTTTCAGATTTGGTTTCTGTACTAACACCATCATCAGGTTAATGGGAAAAAAATAATAATATCCTTCCTTTAGCTTCCTACTATGTCAATCCCTTTGTTATTTTCTAAACAAATGCACAACATTTTTCTTCATTATTTCTCCATTTACCACAAGCTGTGTCACAGGTCCTAACACTTTTCTTGGAGTGATTTCCTACCTCTCTCATTTCTGTTAATTTTGAAGCAGCACTCATAAATGTAGGTGTACAATCCTCGGATGCTTATCTTTTGGTTTCTTGTCATTTCATCACATTTCTCTACTGAGGCTTGTTCTGAACCAAAATTAATAACTAATTCATTAATGGGATGTCAGTGCTGTGAACATTAACACACATAGAGCCGCCTTAACACCCACCTTTCCCAGTATAAGACAGTTCAGCTGAGCCTGGGGGGTGAAACGTGCTACTGGGAGAACAACTCCTGTGCAGGGCTGGGCACAACCTGTTTTACATGATCAGGGCAGAGGCATAAGTCTCTTTGAGATGGCAAATGCTGGTCGGCTGGACAGTAAGCTACATGGGATGAAAAGCATAGTACACGCTCCTCCTACACAGTTACATGTGTGAAGAGTATTTAAACTTCTTTTTAAATTTACATTTCTAATGTCAGATATATAAATCTCCCAGGAATTTCTTGTGGGTGTTTACCAAAATCGCAGCTTTTGCAGAGCTTATCCAGATACACTCTGTTTTGAAATTCTTACATGAAAATGTATTTCTCATTAAGAATTCACTGGTCAGTGTGGTACATTTTATATCCCTCAGTCATCTCTTCATAGGTCATACAACATTTCTCACAGGAAAAAAATGAGTGTTTCAGGAAGCTAAATATCTTCTCCAACCAAATGCGGAATAAATGGATTTTCACTTTGATTGTCTCCAGTGCTGTGGCCATAAAAGCTTGGCAGCAGCTTTTATATATAAATTCTAAATCACTCACCTCTTTTATCAAAGGCTAGAGCACCCAGTCGTCCATACATGGCCATTTGTTGCTTCTCTTGCACCTGATTTCAGCCTGCCTTCCCTTCTGTCGCTCTCCCCTTGTCACTTCAAAAGCAGCATCTCAAAGCATTTGGGAATGTAGCTTTTTCTGAAGTGACATCTCAGAGTTGAGAGACACTTGTGAATATAGCTAAAAGTTACCACTTCACTACTGACTTCAGTCTCTAATTTCTCTGCAGGCGATGCTGTCTGTAAACCGACAAGTGGTTTGAATTCTCCTTGACAGAAGGGTCTAGAGATGTAACAGCCCAGAGTCACAGCAGCTCTTAACGGCCAAAGTAACAGTATTTTAAAGAACCAGGTAAAACAAATATTCAAGAAACAAAAGCTACCTCACCTACATGGCATAGATTGTTTATGTTATACAATTTATGACACAAACTGCAATTGTAAGAACAAGAAATATTATTTTTTTGCCATAGGATTGTGTTAGCACAGTACCTAAACTGCTGTTAGAAATCCAGCTTTTGTTTTCTGCCTGTCTGGATCTTTAGCTGGGCAAGTCCCACATTGATGTAAAACATGCTTTTGCAATTAATCATCTCTCTCCTTTTTTTTTAAGGAAAAAAAAACCCCAAAATCACCAATTTGCTTCCTACCTTGTCAGCTCCAGGAGGAGATCAAAGGATGATTGTTAATATGAAGAGTTGGGTATTCTATAAACAAAAATTCTTTCTTCATTGCTGTTTTCCAATACTCAAGAGACTATTCTAATAGTCTCATGAAACATTCATTTTAGTTGTCGAGTACAGAATTTTTGAGACCCCTACAACAAAACAGTGTGGAAGGAATGTCCTGTATTAATTTTATAAGAAAATACTTTAATGAAAGTCTGGATCCACCAAGGTCACAGAAAGATTAATTTAAGATAATGTTGAAATGTGGAAGCACAAAAATGAAAAAATGTAATGTGATCAAAGGGTTGTGACATAACTCCTTTTAAGTTAAAATCATGTGAGACTTAATGAAGAACACAGCAAACATCACAGTTAAAGAGGCTACACCTAATGAAGTGTCATGCATCCAGAACTGAGAGCGCAATAAATACAGCATTCATGTTTATACATGAGGGTTGTTTTACTGATCCATCAGCACCACAGATACAACCAAGAATTCAGAACAGTATTTGGCATAATGGCAGTCTCACCACCAAGCATTTTTAACAGCTTAATAAGCTGCTCTCTTCTGTGGTACATGTCTTGATTCAAGCGCCAAGGATGATGCTTGTTTGCATTACCAAATTAGATTTGTTTGACCCAAACTGGGTGTGTACTTGGGCAATCCAAGTTAAACCAACCTCTATTGTGAACACAATTGCTAAATTAAATTTACTTTTTAAACATAAATTAGAAATGATTCTCCTCTGTATTGACTGACCCATGTAAAAATTACCCACTACTTAATATATTATGACTATGACTTTAAAACAACAAATAAAAAGGAAAAGAATTCAGTAGAGAGAAAATATGATCATGACGCAGCTAGACGGGTGGAAGAGTATAAAGCAGCAAATCTGACCGCTGGATGAGAGATTATTCTGCAAAGCATCTGTATTCAGGTCAGTAAAGGAGATAT
Source organism: Balaeniceps rex (assembly GCA_013401315.1). Classification (NCBI taxonomy): domain Eukaryota; kingdom Metazoa; phylum Chordata; class Aves; order Pelecaniformes; family Balaenicipitidae; genus Balaeniceps; species Balaeniceps rex. The sequence goes on from VYZW01025573.1 coordinate 43,934, forward strand.
GCCTAGTTAATGGGTGAACAGAGCACAGCACTGAGATCAATGAAAAACATTGATAACAGATGAGAACATAGTTGGTGCTCCATGCATTTAGTGTAGCAAAACTGATATGCTTATGCAAGAGATTATACGATACAGTTGCCTGTGATTGTAGGGGGACAGAATTCAATGGCCCAGAGGTCTCTTCCAGTTCTACACTCCTGAAAATTGGTACAGGTATTTTAATTAAAAAGAAGAGACGTAATCTGTGATAGTGTTAGGACTCTGGTCATTTCGATGGGTGGTCACCAGTTTGCTTCTCATTAACAGGAAATTGTCACATAATTTAATTTTTTGTCCCTAGTATGCAGCAAGTCTTCAGGTTTGGTCCTTATTATGCAAAAATAAGCAGAAAACTGTAATTTTGTATATGAACCTCTTAGAGTCTCTCTTTCCGTTGTGGGTGGATACGTTCTTTTAAATGCTTTAATACTGCATCATTTATACTTCTAAAAAATAACCCTTGAACAATCTGCTTTTAAGTTAAGAATCCTGAATTCCTGGAACAGTAGAAACCACTTGTACAGCTACAGAATATGTCAAATGCAGAACTGCATGTTCACAACCCTTTTAAGGTGGACACTGAATTTCTCTTTATAAATGTGTACAAATGATACTGATCAAGGTCTGTAGGACCTATTGCATTATAAATAATAAATGATAAGCTAATAGTCATCTTAATGAGAGGAAAAAGGAATTATCTGGGAAGGACTAGTAAAGCAGGAGCAACTTTCATTATAAATAGCGCATGATATTACTGTAAAAAAATAAGGATGATGAGAGGATTAGGACTAATGGTCCTAGAAATGAACTCTGGTGATTATTTCCTGGAATATCCTCTCAGTTTGACACCACCACCTGGGATGCAGAAGGATAGTGTCTAAGCAAATAAAATTATACACCTTTCTCGTGCGTATTCACCCTTAGCCTCTTGTGAGGCCGCCCACATCTGAGAGACGTGGTCAGGTCAGCACCTCCGCAACGTGCTGGCTGAAATGGTTTCCGAGAGCTGCACTATCAGCCTTCTGACGCACAGGCTCCTCCTCTCCCTTCTCGCCCCATAGTCTCACCTGTTGCTATCCTAAACATTCACTTTACTATAAACTCCAACACTGACTCTTCATTAACCACCATCTACACCTCTCCTCTGACAAACCCAGCAATTCAGTCATTATTCCAAACCAACAAAAAACCTTGCACCGTCCTGAAAGCTATTGCATCTCTAACTGTGAAAACCGAGAAAAAAAAATGGTAGCACCATTACAGAGACAACTAGCTTTGTGTGTTTTCAATATGCATTTTCATGTTTTGGGAGCCATTCCTGAACATAGAATTTTAAAGTAAAATAAAAGGGTGAGTTTTATCTAAAGTAAGTTTTCTGCAGTGTAACAGAAGGTTGAAAACACAATGATTTAACTTAATTTAGTATAATTGCAAAAGGAAGGCGATGCTTAATTCTAATCATCCGGATGAAAGTAAGTGCCAGCACTATGTCAGGAGAAGTTTACAGTGCCAACAACATGGAACGAATTCATCCCTCTGCTTGGGAGGAAGGGGTGAACCTGCTCTCTTCCACTGCCATGACAATGCCACTGATTTTGAGTGAGTAACAGCAGATTTACACCACTGTGCCTGAGATCAGAATCTGGCTCGTAATAAAGCTTCGATGCATTTCAGGAGTGAAGACACTTCTTCAGGGACTTTAAGATAAAGCACACGTTTTAGAGCTTTATTCAGGCAGGTTTCATTCAGGCTGAGTTTCAAAGAACCTGAATGACAAAGTGCTAGAAGGTGACTTTCTATCAAAGAGCACACTGTTATCTCTTACTCTCATATAATAATATGCCACAAAGCAGCAGGGATTATGGACCATTTCTCTCAGTTTCCTCTCTGCCTTTTCTCATGAGCAGGGATACCAGGTGGAGGCCATGAAGATTGGATCTTCCCATCTTCACCCTCCCACCCTTTCCTCCCTTGGTTCACCAGGATGCTGAAAACCTGAAGACAACCTTTTGCCACAGCAAGCGCCCTGGCATTGACCCCTCCCAAAACAGCCCTGATGGAGAGGAGCCTGGTACAACATGCCAGACCCAGGGTCTCTTCTGCAGAGGGAAAATCATGGTGGTGGAACATGGATGTTTGAGAGCGAGTGGGGAACGGAGTGAGCACAACGAGCAAGGAGCCATGCCTTGGGTGGAAGGGAAAGACCCCGCTCCCCTGAAAGCCTCTCCCACATGGGGAAGGAAACTTTAACACTGGTTTAACTCTCCATGTGCAGATCAAAGGACACAATCCAGCTCACAATTATTTTTCTTTTCCTTTTGAAGATATTTTTCTCCCTACCACTCAGCTCCCATAAGGCAAAACTATCCATTTCTGTTAAGGTAGCACAGTGGCATCTGGGTGTCAGCTTTCTGGCATTTGAGTTAAACAGAAACCATAAAGAAGGGCTTGTGAGAGATACTAACTGTTCTTGATGTCAAGTCTTCCCACAATGGGGAACTGCTTTTAAATCATTTCTCTGAAGAATAAAATAGAATAGTTTCATGATAATTGTTTTATTTCCATGGAGAAGTGAAGGAAAAGCTGTAGGGCTTATATTCTTTACCATGACAGTTTGAGGATGCACATGAGGATTCCTGTTTCTGCTTTCACTTATTTTAATTTTTCTTTCTCAGTTCTCTTAATTTTGTTTTTTTGTTGCCCTCCCTGCTTCTCTGTAAATTCTTAGATTTCTTTGCCTTCTTGGAGCTTTACTCCAAGCTCTCTGCCCTCAGCTCCTCTCCGTGCTCCTTATTCCTCTGTGCCGCTCACTCACAGCTTGTTAAACGCGCTTTCTCCCATTGACCTCTCTGGTGCAGCAATAGCCGGTCGCAACCCTTTGTAGACAACGGCCAATTCTCTCTTTCAGTGTGAAGGGTTCAAGCCAAGACTCAGGGATAGCCATTTTCAGAGAGGGTCAGCAATTCTAAGGAAAAACAGAAGCTGTCTCTGTACTGTACTGCACCCAAAGATAAAAAAACATTTGTTCATCAGCATCTATCTAATTTGATCCAATCTCCCCTCACACCTTTGGGGAAGGGTGAGAGAACCCTAACAAGGATGAGCAAATAGGCAAACCAAAATCATATGCACACTGATAAGATGAACTGGTATTTGAAAGGTGTGCCTTCAAAAATGAGGGACAAATGTTCTTGTAACAGAAAAGGTGATTGGTAGAAGCACTACTATGATCCCAGCAGAGAAGGCACATTCTATGTCAAACACTTTAATAGATTTTTTTGATAATAACTTCCCAAAAAAGGGTTTCTTCTGATCTGTTTTTCTTCTTTTTTTTTGGATTACAGTACTTTGCCTTTGCTGGGCATGACTCATATGCACAAAAATGCGTTTATCACAAATGAAACATATTTTCGGTTTTATATGCTGAGGTAGTCAAAACATAAAACTTTTGACTTTTAAAGTTTTGAAGTATTTCTAATGATGACAGAAAGGTCTGATGTGCTCGAAGATACGAGGCTCATCACCAAGGCAGCAGTAAGCTCAGGCGAAGGCATAACAAACCAATTTTCCTCCATCACTGGGTCACCCTGTACTGAGGTGCAGAGGTCTGGTTACATACACACCACTGAGCACGTATCCATAGGACCAATGCTGGAAATGACATTTCTTCTGCGTTGTGTGGCCACATAAACATCAATGCATGCTTTAAAAGAAGAATGTCACGTCGCTTGGAAAACATCATGGAATCTTGGCAACTTATACTGGAAACTGGAAGGTATAAAAGGAAAGTATTACCCTATACTGTCCTGGTGCATCTACTTTTCCCAGAGTATCCACTACTGGCCAGAGTGAAAAGCAGGATGTTGGACCAAATACCCTGTTGTTACTCCAGCTGGGGAAGCAAATTTCATATCAAACATTTAAGATATTTTGACAATATTTCTTGTATTTCCTGTTCAGGTGGCATCTGGGCTGTCTGATCATATATTCTTATCACAGTGGAGAATTCAAATATACTAAGCTTTATTCACAGAAGTGGTTATCAAACACACAGTACAATGAAAAATAATGTCTGGTAGGAGAGTAAGAAGGTGTCTTCCACCTCCCTGAGCTACCTCACCTGAGCTGGTGTGTTTGGCGCACCAACATTTCTAGCTATACTCACTCACAGCCTCACTCACTCGATGTGAGCAGAGACAAACTGAGAACCTTGGTACTTAAGAGCCATGGTCAGACCCATGAGAGAGCACGGCGGCACGTGGGACTTTCCTATTTAAATGAAAGTGGGAAGAAGAAATGAACAGGATAAGAAAATGTTCAAGAGCTCACCAGTGTGCGCTGTGCCCCTCCCAAGGATGGTCTGCACATTATCTCCTGGAGGTACACAGCAACAAATACTTTTTCTTTGCTTTTAGGGCAGCTATAGGCAACACAACACTGCTGCGGCTATTGCCAAAAGCCTTGGCAAAGGAAGAACACTAGTATCAAGTACTGTAATGCTGAACTAGCAGATTACACCAAAGCAGCTAAATTTTCTTGTGTTGTCTCTCCTTTTTTAAATTTCTTTCCTGCTTGTTATCACAACTATGCCATGGAGAGTTTTCTTTGGAACATTCTTCTAAACACAATAAGACAGCATACATTCTTTATCCTAACGGAATAGTGCGTGAGGTACCCACCATATCTCACTTCCTCTGAATAACTTCAGGAAAGAACAGAGTGAGATAAAACCAGGCTACATTTTTCTAGTCAGAAAGTGGTGAAACCTCACAGAAGGCAATGCTCATGTGGATGAGGCCACAAAAGTAGGAGCTGCAGGAGCTAGAAAACCCAACTTTTGTTCTCTCCTGTGCTACTGAGTCATTGTGACTTTTTAGTAAAAGGAACTACAGAAATGTAAAACATTATTTGTGGGAGTGAACTGTCACCACATAGAATCTGACTTCTTTACATATCAGCAACAAGGTATTTTTATACAGGTTCCACCATATATGGGGCAGAGAGCATTTACCAGTGTAAATTAACACTACCATTGTTGGTATGAAAGCAGCAGTAAACATGCTTCTTCAGTTTAGTTTTGAATCCTGAGCAGAGCACATCATATTTCACACAGTAATAGGCAGTAACTTCCACGGACAGAGAACATAATTACAATGTCCTAGCTCCCAATGGCTGAAGGTTGTAAAGGATAATATATAGCACCTGCTGAATCTGCAGAAAAAAAAAAAAAAAAACACAATAAAGAGCTCCCTATCAGCACACTCCTCCTTTTTCAGAAGGACTTTCCAATAGGCGTACAGGCAGGTGTTTTAGGATGGTTACTTCCCTGCAGCTGGTTTGACACTGGTATTTGATGGCTGCAATGGCACAATGGGAGGTGATGGGAAAAGACTACCCCCTCAGTTATTCCAGGTTTTAAAATGCAGCAATGCAAAAGGTGGGAAAGTTTTGAGTTACCCTTTCCTTTTGTGCAGCACAGTCCTCTTACTGCTGTCTAAGGGATAGCTACCACCCATCCCATAAAGATTTCTGGATTTCTGGGGCACAGGACTATAAAAGCAAATGATGCAGATACCCACACTTCCACAAACTCCTCACTTCTGTTTCCCAGAACCTCTTTCTATTGCGTCTTCTGAACAAGAAACACCAAGACAAGAGTGTCATCTTCTGTCATTCAGAAGCTGCAGATCTCTGAAGACAGAGGCACACGCACTTCTAGTTGTCCCAGTCACAGACAGTGAACAATTACAAACTGACGAAGTTCCTTTTTTCAGCCTTCTGCAAACCTCCTCAGATGTTCTAGATTTACAGAGTACTCTAGAAAGCTGGTGTCATATTTAAGCTTTGCTTTTAGATGCACTTCATCCCAACCATGTGATGGGGAACCTTAATTAGCGAGAAAGGCACTGTTCCTCACCCCTCTTTAGGTTACGTGCTAGATTAGCACTGTTAAAAAACAAAATGCTGGATTGTATCTGACTGCATAGCATTACAGGGTGATGCCAAGTTACCTTTTGGAGTTTCTGTCAAGAAGCTGACTCTGAAGGTGAAAAATCCTTGGACAAAAGGGAACCCTGCCCTGAAGGCCCTGTCCTCGTTTCACTATGATCACTGTCACCTTCTGGACTCATCATGGCTTCTGCCATCATGGTTCACAGAGATGGGTACAATCACTCCAATAACTTTGGCCAACCTCACAAACATTTCTGAAGATTGAAGCCAGGACCTTGGGAGTGGAGTCAGACAGAGAGCGCGTGCAGCACGAGAGTGCCATGGCTCTGTGCTCCCATTGGTGCAGGTTTCTCAGCAGATGACCAAGTCAGGAGTGAAACAATCCATATCCAATTAGTATGCTTGAATCAACCCAGACCCAAGAGTTCCTAAATCTTTACTAACTTCCAGCAATCTTTACTTTCTATTATCTAGGACAGGCTTTTATAACTTATGTCATCTCTTGTCATCAGAAAAGCACTCTAGCTGCAATAATTTTTCACACTGTACATCACTGCAATTTATTTATTTGACTGGAAAGGAAAGGATAACTGAGAAAGAGAGCTTTTATTGTTATGTGCTCTCTATTGCAATGCTTCCCACATCCATGCCCATTTGTATTCCATCACCTCTGGGTTATGAGCATTTCTGTCAATGGGGATTGTCATGGCTGTAAAGACTTAACTCCTAATACCTTCAGATTAAAGAATTTTTCCCAGGCACTTTTTTTTTGGTTCACGTTTTTATAAGGCATAACAGTTAGGGGGTTTAGAGGTTTGGTGATCACCCACTGTCAATCCTATTTGCTTGTTTTCTTTGCCAGGAAGGCACTAAAATGTATTTAACCTGAGCCCCTCTGCAAGATCAGCTTTCTTTTCTCTACTGAATGTACTCTTGTCTCATGTCTAGAGTGAAACTTGGCACCAATTTCATCAGAGGCAGAGCTGAGCCCTAAACCCCACTCTCCTTCAGAACTGTTCGTATGATGATATAGGTATTCAGGGTATAGATTCAGATGATCAAAGTGTCCTGAGAAAGCCACCAGCTCTTACTGCTTCCTTCAGCAGTTTTAAGCATGGGAATATTGGCTAAGTGCTTTATGGTAGACTAACATTGGAATGGAAAAAAATTTCCTTTTAGTAGTAGGGAGACTTATGAGATCAAGAGTATCTCATTCCATAGGCATCTGGATATGCACCTTTGTACAATCTACTTCCCCAGCATCAAATCCTGATTTCTCCTGGACCAAAGAAAGGCCAGGTCACAGAAAGTATATCTCACTGTCCTGGAACACGGAGCTGGGGCAGGAGGGGAAAGTCACAGATGGCTGGCACGGTCAAATCAAAGAAGATTTACATAAATAAAGAAGTTTGTGGAGGGTCAGGAAAAAAGTATGAGAAGAGAAAAACAAAGAAATTAGAAGGGTGACACAGAAAAGATGGTAAGGTCAGGTTAGAAATATCTTGCATCTTTCCAGATGAGAGTGGTTTTCTTTCTTGAGCTGAAAAAGTCAACCCAACCTTCCATGCTCAGAGAAAAAGCAAACCCAGCCAGTACAGTTTTCAGCTAACCCTACCATCGATGTTTCATCTTCTACAAAATAATGGACAGTCACTAATATTTGGGTATGCTCTGTATATAAACAGCGAAGGCCACCACAAGAATCAGTTTCCTCTTTATGCTACAGTATAATATGGTCAGAAGACTGTCGCAACAGTGACAAGAGATAGATCTGACTCTGAAATTTTTATCTGGTGCTAGAAATGAAGACACATGGGTCTGGAATGTGCTATATAAATGTGGAAGCAATGACAGGGGAACAGCTGGGATGTTCTTATTAAAAAAAAAAAAAANATACTCTTTTCTTGACTCTATGGGCTACAATCAGCTCTGTTATAGTGATATCATTTACAACAAACTTGATTTAAACTGGTTGCATTATGGCAACCAGGAATACTATATGGCCTTTAATGTTCTTAAGCTTATTTTGCAGTGAGAGCATGATGGTTTCTGTACAGGCATTTGCTGCTGAAATGGGAAATAGGTGGGCTGTTTGCTGAGTCTGTCAGCTGGAACACTGACAATCGCTACTTGGACTGCTTCAACGTAAATATAATTTTCTCAGACTTCAACATTCTGGGTCTGATTCTTCTTTAATGTTAGTATACATTAATCTACTTCATTCTTCTTATATTTTATTTACATCACAACAAGAAAACAATCCTGTCCTTTATGTTTAACCATAGGACGTATTTATGCAGCTTGTAGAAAGGGATGGTGAGAAATTTTCAAAGCGCCACCATTTTATTTCTATCTTTGTTTTCCCCTCCCCCTTTACAGAGGTCCAATATGTCAGTGCTGTGCCCTGAGAAAATTTGTATTTGCAAGGGAAGTCCCTGGGCGGTTTTCATTTTGTAGTGAGAATAAATGTCAAAAGTCTTGCTTCATTTCTTAAATCAGATTTTCACTGTTAAAGCCCACTTTAAATGATGTTGTACTTAATAATCACACAATTGATAGACAATGCTACTAATTGGATGTGTGTGTTTCTTTTGGGTTAAGTTTGCTCATTTCATTTCTTCTAGAAACTTTTCTGCTTGTGAATCTTCAATCCAGTTTCTCTAAATGTGTCCAGTTAAGTTCTGAAATCTAACTTGTTCCTGTTCAGTATTAGACTCCCATGCTTTCTGATTATGTACACACATATCTGGACATCAGCCTGATTTGGTTTAGTTTCTAAAACTGCAGCTGCATTCCCTTGTTTTATAATTACGGTCAATGTGAATTAGGCATCTGGAATCTTTCTGTCACCCAAACCATTTTAACTCTATTTATTTCGAATATCTCTCATTGACACTTCTGCTTGTCTGATGGTTTGCAAGATGTTTGTTTTCTTTTTCACATTCCCACAGTGCAATTGGGTCACTTTCCACGAAGCAAACTGTTTGCTACTGTCAAATTATCTACCTGTACAAAAGCAGTAATGGGATCTGCATGCGGTGTTAAAGTTCCATTTTCGCTCCTCTCCAGCAGTAGTGGAATTTTATACCATAACTCCAAGCATTTAGGTCTATGAAAATTAATCTAAAAAGATTGTAACAAGTCTGGCAAGTAACACTTGGGGGTTTTATAGGTCCTCCACACAACATGTTTTCTAAGCACTGACTAAAATGTAATACCTTTTGCAATGGGTAAATGGTATAATATTTATACAGTTTGTTTTCTATGAGGCAAGCTTTCAAAGTTATTCTTTTCTTGCTGAAAATTGTATTTGTAATACAGAGAAACTACTACCTTAAATTGGAGAGAAAGTACAGGAGTCCAGTAAATACAGTGATTTTTCAAAAGCATCCGTAGGCATTATTAAGCAGCCACAAAAATAACACTGGCCACATTTTCTGGAGAGGATTCATACTACTCACAACTTCTCACAGCCATCCTTCTGCCTCCTACTTGCCCTACTTTTGTGCTATGGAGCCACGCTATCTCAGTGAACATTTAAAGAAGCAGTTTCCACCAGAGCGAACTCCCCTGCCGCCCCACAGATCACCTGGCACAGGTCACTACGGAGAAACACGGGCCCCTTCCTCACTCCCCTGCCTTCACCCCACACATGCACGGATGGAGGCTTCTCCCACCCCTGAGCCACAAGTTCTGCTGAGGGACGTTAAAGCAGAGCTGTGGTGTCAGACTGAGTGGCCAGTCGGTACGAGGCTCTTTCCAACAAGCACACTTCTAGTACAATTAAAGGAGTGCCTTCCTCCCTCCTCCTCCTCCTCCCCAACTTGGTCTTGTAGTATCTGAACGCGAACTTCTCCTCGGATGAACAAACACGCGTACCGATAGGTATACTTCTGGCCTTTAAGGAATTTATTCTTGTGCCTTTTTTTAGGATTTTCAGTTTTAACTGTCAGTTGCGCTCACTACTGGCTGGCATTTCTTTTTCACCTGTATCGTGGGTGGCACATTATCTAAGACACATGTTTTTCAACCCACTTCCTAATTCCAGCAGTACAGGCAGAAGCTGCTTTATTAGCAGTATTTATACAACTCATTTGCAACAAACATTTATTTTAATTTTTTTTTTTTTTTTTGGTAAGCAGTAGTATTGGCATGAGGTTCTGATTTCAGGTAAAACAACCACTGCCCACTACAGCCCCTCAGCTAGTCAAACAGTCAAAGCAAGCAAAGCAAAACAAGCCAGTCAGACATTATCAGAGAGAATAGTGATTAGAACAAACAACAATACAGGGGGAAAATGCATGGCTATTCAGAAACCGTCTTTTGGGGATTGAACAAGAGATATGGAGCCATTTTTCACTAGGTTCATGAGAAAATGTCAGCACACAGATGCTACTGTACTGTCAGATTGCATCTTAATTTGGCCAAAGGGGACCCAGGCAGTCACCCCTCACAGACAAATTTTAAAGGCCCATTACAAATCTGATTTATTGGTTGCTAAGAATCTCCCTGCTATGGTCTGCAGATTTTGCATGACATGGAGCTGAAATCCAGCTACAGATAAATGTATGCTTCTCTCTATGATTTAAATCCATCTGAATTCAATATTTCTTGGACATCGGTCAAGCCTCCCCCCTGTTTGCCCACCCCCTTTCCTCCTAATACCTTAAGGCAGTTTACTTCAGAATGAAGCAGAGCATTAACCTGCACAAAATTGCTAATTTGTATATAACTCCCTTGCTGCCATTAAGAAAAAACGCAAACGCCTTTTGTTCTAAAAAGGCAGGGAAAAATTTTCAGGAACAAAAGAAATGCATCTGCCCAGCAAGAGAAATGAGAAATTGCTGGCATTTGTTTTAGATGTTTAGGCATGCTGGTGTAACAACCACCATTCAAATAAAAATGTTAATTTGCTTCTGGATTTCAACCTTTTTAAAAATTCTGTTGGCTTTTTCCTCAAAAAAAAAAAAAATCACACTCCTTGCCTTCAGTGAAAAGCCAAAGATCGGAAGAGTGAAATGCATTTGGAATTGCTGAAGAAACACCATTCAAACTTGCTCTACTTGAACTGCCCATTGTTACGATTCAGACAATGTACAACAACAATCACAGCTCAACTTCTAACCATGCCCGCATCACAAGAAATTTAAAGTCAACAGCTCCTTTTATTTCCATAAACATCATAATCAAAGCCTTCATTTGCAGTTTCCCTGGCACAATCCTAACAGCATCGGAACAGTCATCTGACAATTTGTGAAAGAAACATGCAGTTCGTCTTAAAGCACGGTGTTTCGTATAGGAACTATTCTAAACAAAGACAACACCAAGAGCAACACAAGAATCGCGCAAAGCAAGTCCGACTCAGCCCAAGTTTGGATTCAACATCTGGCTGAACACAGTAGTGCCTCTAATTTTGATTCTGTTTTGTGGGATTAAAACCCATCTAATCTCTCTAACTGACCCCATCTCAGGTCCCAGCTATACTGCTTTACAAATCGAGAGAGAGAGAGAGGGGAAAAAAAAGGCAAGAAAGAGAGGCAGAGTCTTATCCCACCTTTCCATGGCTCTCAGCCCGTCTGTCTTCGCATGATCTGCAAACCACCTGTACTGATCCAGCCCATTCTGGGGGCAGAAAATATCTTCTCGGTAGATGTAGTCTCAGCTGCGCTTTGATTTTTCGGCACGAATGTCTAGAATCTTCTGCTTAAACCAGACACAGCAACAGAAAACTGCAGCTGAGCTCTTTTGTTTTCCCTCCTGGCCGGGGCTGAAGCAGCGGCGCTCCCGGCGCTCCCCTCCCGCTCCCGGCGCTCCCCTCCCGCTCCCGTCCCCACCCCCGGCGGCCGCCGGGGCGCTCGGCTCCGCCGCCGGCCCCCGGCCCCCAGCCCCCGGCAGCCGCCACCCACCCCAGCCCTGCCCAGCACCTTCCGAGATTTTTCAGTAAAAGGGGGCAGCTTTGGGTGGCGGTCAGGTGATCTCCCTGTTACAAGCAGAAAGGATGCTCGGGGATGGAGCGCACGAATCCGTGGTGGTTTTCAAACTGGGCATTTACATTACAAAGCAGGGAGAAAAATATAGCTCTGAGGAGAGCGTTAGGCATTCTTCTGCTTTCAGTTCTCCTCTAGCAATCCACAAAAGCAGGCATGGCAGAAGGATATGTAATTGAACTTTTCAGTGGTAATAATCACGCGTAGTTTGTATACCGTGACACTCCTAAATATTTAAAAGTAGGGGCTTATTCCTAAATAAACATAATTATTTTGCATATTTTCATAGATGCTATCTGGTTCTCTGAGTCCCATTACAGCTTCTTCCCAACTGTATTTTTTTAACAATATGATCTTTAAATATTTATGCTGAAGCCATATTTAATATCTCAACTGCAAATGGACCATACCCAACTGAAAGCAGTTATTAGTTCTTTATTCAAATTATTACACTGTAATTCAAAATATCTTTGACATAAGGGCCATTACGTGTAAACCTGACTTTCTGAATTGTAGCTTATCCAATGGCCCCATTCCCTGGGATTACCCTGATTAAAGGTACCATACTGTGCAGGGCTTTGGAGCTTAGACTCTAAAAGACTGAAAGAATGAAACTGTAGCCCCAGATTCTGTGAGAGTCCTAGTTATTGCCAAGTTTTCAGAAATATCCAAATATTTTTTGCAAAACTTAGATTTACTTGCAAACAATATGTTGCAAGCAAATCTTATAAGAAACAAAGACTGTAAGTCCTGATAAAATACCAAATTCTTAACCCCAGTTGTCATTAAAAATTTTCTACCAGGTTTAATGAGACTAGAATTTCACCCAACATATCTCCTTTGCATTCATCATAAAATGTTAGCAAACAGGAAACATTTGCAAAACTAGGCACAAAGGGTAAAGTAGGTATCCACATTTAATCAGTCTTTCTGAGAAAGTGTAAGTGTGTAGATGTAATATATCACCCATTCCAGAACAAATCTAAGCCCACCATAACCATATTCTTAAAGCCTCAAGTTAAAGCCAGAAACCCTACTCATTCATCTATCATCCAGCACAGACAATTCTAATGCTTCCCAATGTTTCCCACAATATCATAAATAACCATTCACCCATCTCATATTAACTGCAGATCTGTCCACAGACCACACTTCAGTCCCTCTGGCACTACAAAGAGAACGCAAATTTCCACTTTTTGCTTTCCATACTATCACTCTTATGATGTAAGGTAATTCTCTTGATTGATAAGCACACAAAGGAGCAACCTGAATTTGTTTTAGGATACCGAGGAAAAAGAGCTATATGAGATACCATGGATTATCTGCACCGTATTACCAGGCGATCTCTATGAGATCCATACCACCAACTCTCTTTATCTTGCTCTGGTTTTCAGAGACTTAAGGTTTTTAACTCTGACACATTCTTTTTAGTGATGCTGTAGCAGGAGTGCTTCACATCATTCCTATCATAGCCAAAGTTTCTGCCATAGTCCATGAGCTTTCAGCAGAAGCCAATACTGACTCCAAGGGGCTGGTGAAATTCCCATAACTATAATATATGAAGTTCTTTCAAACCAGTCTTCCTAGGGAAAAAAAAAAGGAAAAAAAAAAGAAAAAAAATCACGGGAGTATTCCTTGTGCTAGATTCCATTTAATTATATGTTGAAAAACTTTCAGAAGTGGGACTCTTGTCATGCCAAGGTAAGCATATCTTTGTAGAAAAATATTTAATGCCTTGCACACTGAACACTTGAACATCTTTATGATGATGCCAACAATGAAGGCCATAGGAACCAGCAAAAGCCAGAAGAACGAGACAATTCCACCTTGATCATCTAAGTTTCTGGATGTAAGCGGAATTCTGTAGTTTTTTGGGACTCTGTATATCCACATGTAGTTACTCTACTAATAGTTTTTTGCCTTCACCCTCCTGAAGCAACAATAGTGAAAGAAGGGTAATGACATATATTGGCTAGAATAGGTCAAATAAAAGAGAGTCAGCTGAGAAAATCATCTGAAGAGGCTAGCAGGGACAGCCAAATTATATTTCTTACTCTAATTTCTTCTGAACTCACAACAGAGAATTGCATACATATTGGTGTTTTCTAACTTGGATATCAGCAACAGTCTTTTAGTGCTATAAAGTCAATATAAAACTTGTTTTCAGGAAAGAAATAGGCCTAAACTATCATTGCTGAAAAGGCAGATAGACACCATTATCCTGCCAGCCACTTATAGTAGTTACAATACTGTGTAAATCATGGGGCTGCGCGACAAAATTTCCAACCAAAAGTCAACTACTAGCATGCAGTTATGTCACTCTGTGCACAGGACTCCCATTGAATGTGATGGGTTTCTTGATGATCCTCTTGAAGAGGATCACATCTTATGTGTGCTTATTACAGCCACCAAAAATGTTCGGTTTAGCAAAGCAGAGCATACTCCAGATTTTCAACAATGAAATGCTGCAGTCACCCATCTAGTGCTAAATATAGTTTATGACTCTCAAAAGACAGTAATTTAATTTCTAAGAAATAAAGCAATGATTTTAGACTTCCCATAAGGCCTCTTATAATGTCTGGGCTGCCATGCAAATTGACAGGAACAAGACATTCTGAATTTACCTGTTGATGCAGTAATAAGTAGCGGTCTAATCCACTGGAAGAAACTGGAAGATTATCTTCCGTCTAAAGGGTATATGTATACATACACATAGATATATAGATATATACACACATACATGTATGCATAATTAACCAAACCCATCTAATAAATATGGATGAAAACCTGTCTCAACCATGCAGATAACAATTATGTTTTGGAAATAGTGTGCAGTAATACTTATCAAAATAAAAATCTGCATAAACCGATTCTTTACTCAAAAAGTAAATACAGTATTTTTAATCATTAAGTCTATCACCTGTAATCCTTTGAGAGGAATTTAAAGTTTCCTCGTAGAATCACAATTTTTAAATTACACTTTTTAAAAAAAATAGAGCTTTAATTTGAACAACAACACATACATAATCAAATTATTGAGGCATGACGAAAATAAATTAATGGTCTACTTTGTTATAGAAATAGTCTCACTATTTGAAGTGTTAATTTCAAAACAGTAAAAACATGCATACATCAACATAAAGTAACAATAAAAATCTCTATTTTATTTGTAATACATATCAGCCTTAAGGCTGGATTTATTTCTAAAAGAAGCCATAGAACTAGGTTGCATTTTTTTTTCAGTTCATTTATATGCAAGTCAAAAAGGTACATTCTTAAAAATGAAACTATGTCAAATCAGTAGGAAAAATGATGTCATGTAAGTGTATTTATGAAGTCTTTTTGAATTTGTGCAGCAAACAGGCATGGATGCTTTCCTTTTCCATTACTCTTCAGATGTAGAATTTGCAAGTCTGTGTTTCAGAAGTAATGCTAAAGGAGATAAAACACTATTAACTTCAGATCCTTTACATCAATATGACTGATGAGTAAAAATATCCAAGTGCATACGAGTTACACACGTAATTTATACAATGGAGAAAACCACTACAAAATTAGCACTGACAGTATTTTAAGTATCTTGCACCTTCAGAAATACTGTAAGTTATGATCACTAAGGTTAACAATTTGGGGATAGATTTAGTTTGGTTTTTGGATGTACCTACAGTCCTTTGTGCTCATAGGAGGAAGATTGCCAGGAGGAAGGAGAACAAAGGAAGGCTGAGGTAGAGATGTGGTCCTATTCCAGTGACATTATAAATAAGCCATTTGACATGTGTGGGCTGTGACCCGTGCTAGAGATAGCATCTAATGCAGGCCTCTCTGTGGAATGAATTAGACATTATCTTTGACTTTAAAACAGACATAAAGAACTGAGAGATGATGAGTAAGGTTAATACAAACATCCTTTGGAGCTCCTGGCATTTTCTTGTCAAATTATGGGAAGCCACAGGAAGAGATTATGGAAGCTTTCTCTTCTTCAAAAAACAGATGAAAGATAAAAATAGAAGAAATTAAATGCCTTTGAGAATGAGGAGGAAATTCACCATCCAGCCTGCTGGAATGTCCGTGCTGGTTTCTCCTTATGGGAGTGATACAGGAGTGACATCGGCTCTTGGACACTACTAAAGAAACTGCTTGAGCAAAATGGAAATTATAGATACCATTCAACACTGATGTCAACAGCAGACCTTTATTTGCTGCTTCAGAAGACTGTGCTACAGGAAACCTCTTAACAATATAAAAATGAAGGTTTGGATTGTGTGTAGCCACTGCAATATCTCATACCTCTTTTTGTGAAGCAGGAATTCAATACCAATATCCTAGCTAGAATCCAGAGCCAGGATAAATGTTTTGCTGACCAAGACTGAAGAGAGAACGACTTTATTCTTTACTTTGGTATATATACACATGTGTACACGTGTGTGTATGTGCATGAGCGTGATCATTACTCCAGGTAATTCCTATCAGTCTCAAAAAATAAAAATAGGACGTATCCCTCAGAGTAAAACAATACAGTTAAAAGAAAAAAAGATAAGTAACTGTCTTTTGTATCTAAGCTGTCTTCAGTGCTGCTGTTAATCTCTATGTACGCACCACATTCCATCCATGAAATGGCAGTCATTCCCTTGTACAAAATTTGTAGAGGGTTCATTTCAATTCAATACAATTCAGTTTGTAAAGGGTTTGGGGGATGGAATGTGTAACTTTCAGGCAAACTTTTATAAAAGCTCTTGCCAGCTCATTCGACAACCAATTCTGAGGTGTGCATTTCAGAGAAGACTGGATGTCTTCATCTAACTGCTATGCACAGTAGTCTTAATAACTGGCAGAAACAGGTGGGTAGTGATGGAAAAAAACCACATAAAAATCTCTGGTTTATTTTTTGGAGGATATTAATTTAACTTTCTTGGTACAGTTCAACTGTTCCATGAGATTGTACTAATGCCTGTACAGGCCCATGATGAGAAGGAGAAGGTAATTATAGTCCTCTCCAGACAGTTTATTCATTAAGCGTGCTATTTTGGATAAGCAAGTTTTTAATTGGTTTCCAGTGCCTGTAAGGAGGATGGCCTATGGTAGTATGGCAGTGAGGATCCACGCCCCTACCACTTTCCCCTGTTGGAATTCAATAAAGTTTAATTGGATTACAATGGGGGTAGCCACAAGATATCAATTACTGGTATATTCACAGTGTGGACCTCTTCTTCCAGTGGCACTTGATTGACTCTGCACACTTCTCTTATTACAGGACCTCTTTCCCTTCTTCCCAGAGAATAAGTATTGTACAAAGATGCCGTACTCTTTATTAAACAGCAGCATAATCACCCAACTCTTGTAGCACTGCCTATAAAAATTAAAGCTCTACCTGCTTTGAATTTACAGCATGTAACCTACTTTATTTAAAGCTAGTTCTGGAATGTCCTTCTGCATCGGTGACTTTGCCCATGTGTTGATAGTCTCCCTCCCCAGAACTGAGAAAAGCTATTGGTTTATCAATTATGCAAAACTATTCTTGTCCAAGGGGAATATATATGTATTTTTGTTTGTTCATATGAGAAAATGGATAGAGTAGTTTGGAAAGAATCTCCCTAGGTTTCAACTGGTTAAGGTACGTGAAACAATTAAATAAAAATAATCCCTTAACCTATATTTCTGATTGTTCCCTAGTCCTCTTTTATCTGATGTAAAATCTGAAACCATAAAGACACCAAATGCTTTTGTTAAAAGCACTTAGTACGTTACAAAACAAATGAACTAAATCCATTAACAGTGGCCAAAGAATTGGCCAAGTCTCCTTTAAAATAAATAGTATTTTGATGAAATATAATTTTCAATAAAAAATAACATTTTTGTGTTTGTTCTTTCTTCTGTTAAATAGTCAAGCATAACAAGTTTTGATTTGTAAAACTTTTTTATGGAGAAAAATAATCTACTGATTTGTCCTGTAAAGGACAACTAAGGCTTAAATCTGAAAAATCACAGTGGTTGTATCAACATTTATTACATGACTGTGTTTTTACTCCAGTATTATTTCACCCTGATTTAAGAAGAGCTAAATTACATGTTAGTAAACAATCCTTAATCCTTTGTGCAATACTGATTCTACCACTAGTAGGAATGAAACAGAAAGAATGAGAAAATTTAAATTTGCAGGAGGAATAGATGTAATACTATAAAATAACAAGGCTCTTCACTGAGCCTTCTTATACCAGTGTTACTGCACTGTGCTTTCAAGTCATTTAACCTTTGCTCATCTGCATGTTCGCTCAGCACTCATTGTCCATATATGAAACAAAACTGTTTCAAAACTCTTCTTAAAATTTTAATTAAAAATTTTGGATTAATATCATGCTAATAACAAAATTAAAAATCAAATTGCTAAGCATGGGGTCTATTAATTTGTTATAGTTTCCATTCATCATTATTATTAAAAAATGTTATTTATTTATTTATTTATTTGCTGTCATAATAAAGGGACTTACAAAAGAGTGCAAAACCCAGTTTGGTATTCTATTTGTATATACTTTTTTAATGCACCTTGTTTAAATGAATTATATTTACATGGGGATGCTACAGTACATTTGCAAAAGAAAATGGAAGTCCTATACTATTTGCACAACTAAAGAACACCACAGTTTGCTAGTTACAGAATGGTAGCACATTCACTACTGTATCTCTTACCGTTACTCACCAAAGACTGTAATTTTCCACTGAAGCCAACAAGAATTTTACTGAGAAGTAGCTGATTTTAAATTTTAGATGTGCTTGTTCTGGCGCAACCTAACAATTGGAAATTATTACACGTTCTTTCTTTTTTTTTTTCCTCCCAATGTCATATGGGAGGAGGAGGTAAGCATTTTACATACTATTGCTCTTCCACTCTAAAACTCCCAATGTGGGGAACTCATTGGGACCTCTGCAGGCTACGAGTTTAAACTGAAATTCTAGATTTTTTGTTTGTTTAGTCAGCAGCTCCTACTAACAAAATCCATAATGAGATTACTCAAAATATTAAAAAAAAAGGTACCTATTTGCAAGTATAGGGTATGACAGACACTTGGTGGATCACATACTTTTAAAATTATTTTAATTAATCTTTCTTGTTGTATTTTCAGCATTTTAGCTATGTGTGGTAACATTTTCCAGTTAATAGAAATGTGCTAGTATTATTATTAATAGCATTTAATCCATCTTTGTATTCATATGCTTTTTTATAATACATTGGTTTGCAAATTATATACATTTTAAAACAGCCTGAAGAATTAGATATCTTACTTCCTATATGAACACATAAAACTGATATTTTCAATTTTGTATTTAAATCAATTATTGGATAGTTGTGTAACAGACTGTCAGACTTTTCTGGTACCATTTTGATTTTTTCTTTCTAGAAGAGTTTGCCTAAAAAAAGCCTTGTATTCATAGCATACATAGTAATATTCCATCTAGTCATTAATAGTCAAACACACACACACAATGGCACATCTGACATAGGCAGCTGAGTTGGGAATTGAAACCATAATAATTAACAATAGATTTCCTGATCTCACCATGACAAGTAAATGAAACACTCTGTGGTGTGCTTGCCCACTGGAAGAGGGAATTAACTCAGTATGAAAAGCAGAATGGAAGCATATCACTGATTAGATCTAACGCACAAGGAATGCAACAATGGGAAGCTTGTGTCAGCAGAACACATCAAACTCTTTTCTAAATATTGTGCATAAGCATGCAAAAACACGCACATACATATTCCCTATAAGAACCATAGTGAAATCGCACAAAATGTACGAAACACAACCCCAACTCCAATAAATAAATAAAAACTGTTGTATGCTCTTGCTTCCTATAAACAATTTAATCCAATCTGTAAATTTCTCCAGTGATTTTGGTCTCCCTGACTGCAGGCTTCCCCTTCGAACGACCCCTCTCCTTGTTACGCCGCAGTCCCAGCTCGAGGGTCTTCTCCGTTCAGCACCTTGGAGAGCAACCGCCGCGGCGCAGCCACCGCTCCGCGGCCACCGGCCCTCGGCCTGCACAAAGCAACGCGGCTTTGCGCTTGCATGTTACGTAGAGCATCATCCTCTCTGCTTCTGTGTGCCTCTTAACGACCGCTCCATGCTCATCCTCAAATTGCCGTTTTCTTTTATAGCAACATTTGCCGTTGCTGCAACTTTCCCATTTGTCAGAAACAAAATGTTCTCCCTCTCTTTCTTCAAACTCACTGCATTTTTTTTTTTTTTTGTAAGGCTGCCTTATATTTAATGCTGACAGTATCATCATGGAACATGCAATAGAAGTATTGTATCAAGCATTACAACTTTGTTGTATTAGTATGTATCTGAGTCAGATATACTGCATTCTTTTACACTGCGTACTGTTACAAAACTTATATTATAATAACTCTGAATCAGAAATTATTGTGATTATAATCATATAAATTAATTCACTATAGCCATAACAATACAGCTGTAGTTACTAATCTTCTTTCATGTATTAAACACATTTGAATGATTCAGATTCTCTTCAAAGCTTGAAAGACCAGTTAAAGCTTGAAATTACAACTAAAAATCTGATTCTGCAAATACTTGCAAAGGTGAACAATCCCAGTCAGTTCACTGGAAGTGTTCACTTGTACAAAGCCACATGCTATGTCCTTGCAGGATAGGTACCTAAATGATTTCATTAAGGCTCAGAGTTTAATTAACTCTCTGACAGATATAAATCAAGAATGATTCCCAAAAGTCAGTACAGATTCATTGGTGTAACTCACTGAAATTTTTTATCTTGATTTCTTAAGGAAAATTAGGTTTCTGTGATGGTATTATGAGAGAGAAGCAAGAAGGGAGGAGAGGAGAATGCAGGCATGATATATAAACATATGTGCATTTGTCTGTGCGTCCTTCAGTCTCCCCTACTAAGCTTGAGCACAATGGCCAATTTCAAATTATTTTTATAGTGCAATTGACATCTTCAAGCTATCAAGCTTTTACAAGTTTTGTGAAGATACAAAGGGGTGGGGGAAACAAGGAAAGGCTGAATAAAGAGCTCATTCTGGAGCTCAACCACAGGATTCATAAGAGATCAGTTTTGTGGGTTTGGCAGCATGGAAGCATTCTTCCTTTTTAAAAGCTGGGAGAGTTCTGAAAATATATTTCTCATCTCTGTTTTAATACTGTGGCTTATGTACATGGAATTCAGTGCATCCTCAGCGATGGCCTCCCCATCAGAATAAGAATCGGAAGTAGCCTCTCTTTCTTCACATCAAAAAAAAACCAAACCACCCATGCAATGTGCTTCAGAAGATTCAGACACAAAAAAAAAAATCCTCAGATGAAAACAAACTGTTGAAATGTTGTGAAGAACTGCTTATATTGAAATGCAGTGAAGAATGGCTTACATTGGGTCCAAGGCACCTTCTATCAGAAATCCACTTCCAGTCATAGCACTTCTCAATACACAGTAGGAAAATCAGGCATTATAAAATGGGAGGTCTGAAGAGTAAAGCTCACATATTTTCAAAAAAAAGGGACATGTATCCTTTAGACAAGAAGGAGGAAGTCAAAGTTGCATACAAATGCAGTCACATGCAAACACCATCAACAAATTATAGCCTTAATCCGGATCACTCAGAACTCAGTTTGGGCTAGTGTAAGGGTCACTACATAACCTGGCAACTGTGGATGAAGAACAGTCCATCTGGCTCCAGTCAGCCCCTGAAGACAAATTTCATAGGTCTGAGGTGAATATTAGACTCTACAAAGCACACTGGGCTGAAGAAGCAGCTCTTTCCTGGGGAGATCTCACAATGGCACAAAATCATAGGTCCTACTTCCATATGCACTGAAAGAGGAAGGCAAGCCATCTCCATTACAAGGCCAGTAGTTCTTCATTGTGCCATTATTATTACTGAGATCCCATGCCTTCAAATACAAAAGCAGACCAAATAATGCCACTCACTCCATAGGCACTGAGAGTGAATGTCACATGGAAACCAAATCTGATACAGTATGCTACTAATAAATAATATTTTGTCTCTAATGGCTCTTGTTTTTTCCTAGCACAAATAAAAATGTTTTCCCTATAAGTGTTTCTGATGACTTGACTATGATGGAGATCACAACTTATCCATAACCCACCAGAAGTGTTATTTTCTATAAGGATTCTAGAATTAAGCAGCCCCACATTTGGCAGAAAAACTTGACAAGCAAAGATTTTAAAGGAAATCTGTGAATTCAAATGTGATCATGTTTAGCTGCAATACAAGATACAAAGATCTTCTGTAAATAACACCCACTAACTTTTTTTGGCATATTACAAAAAAAAATAATAATTATTTATCTGTATTTCTGCTAATCTGAGCTAAAACTTATGACTGGTAATGGCTAATGAATGGTATCAATAAGAATTTCTAGAGAGTGAAGATTTCCTAGGTCTTACATCCTATGCAATGGGAACATTAGAAAAAGTTAAAATACAGATGAACACTTGCAGTTGCTATATGTAAAACTCAGAAATAATACTAAAAGCTCTATCTTTAATGATACTTCAGGTGGAAATTTTATCTGCTTTACAATTATGAGTTGGCATCCAAAGCACACAGCTTACAGTCTCCTCAGAATGTAGGTAGCTGCAGCTGCTGATTTTCCAGAGTGTCAGGCCTTTATCCAGTTGTCAGACTCAGCACCAAGAGCCTAATCTTGCTTTTTCTTCTACTGTATTTTTCTTTATTCTGTGGAACACCTTTGCACATGAAAAGAAACCCATTATTGACATACATGTCAAGATTTCTAATATCACAGTTTACCTCACTGCACCTGTTCTCCACTGAAAAGAAAAATTATTGTGAACAAGGGTTACATATACCAAAATTCAGTGCATATTCATTCAACCCTTCCAGTATTGAATGCTAACTTACTTTTTGATATGAAATTTCATTGAGCACTAACTTTTGAGTGTTGTTGCTAAAAACTCTTTATAGCCTAGCAAGCACAAAATACAAACAGAATACTGTATTGCAAAATTTCTGGCTTGTTACTCCATTAAAATATGATACAGAAGGACTTTTCATTGTAACAAAAGAGTAGGAGAAGAGTAACTTATCTATGGCTACCCCTAAATGAGAGCTGAAACCTTGGCTAGATTACAGATCTTGACTGCTGGTCTCATGTTCCCTAAAGGATTCATAAGGGGAGTTGTGGATTTTTGTCTTGCAAATAAGTCTCATCTCATTCCAGTGACGGTACAGGCAGCAGTTTTTGTATATAGAATATTAAGGATATTTTTAACTGTGAATAAAGAACAATAGTTATTCATCAGTACTGGGATGTACTGCAGATGCTACACTGAGCTTTTGGCATTCTTTTTCTGCTAGTCAATTTTTTCATGCCATAGTAAAATACTCTATTTTACAGATGGTCTTAGATAAGGAAGAGTTGCTTAATCAATACAACGATCTTATTGCCAGTAGAGTAGCCTATTGAATACTATTGGCATTTCATCACAACAGGAAAAACAGATGATTGATATATGGAGAACTCATTTCTTTCAAACCAGGCTACAGTCAGATAAAGTGTATTCTGAATTGAAAACTAGATAATGAATAGCTGGATTGCTTCTGTCCTCTCTTTCAGAAGGTCAAGCAGGATATATTGGGAGGAACTTCTTTCCTATTTAGGGCATGGTTAAAACTATCATCTATGTGGCTCATTTCATGAGATAAGTATCCCAGAGGGAAGGAAGAGAATTGTCAGAGATGAGTGATGAGCTGGACAATCGCTTCAAGTAGTGACTGAAAGTAGCGCAATGACTCTTCTTTGAAAATTATGGATCTGTGTACAGAAGATATGTGCCTGTCTCATGATTCGGTGGCTACAGTTCTCAAAGAATACATGTATCCCACAGAATTGCAATGGAAAATCCATGAGACAAATCATAAGAAAAAAGCTCTTGAACTATCTACTAAGATTATAAAATCATGTTATAATTCTTGTTCACATGCTGAATGGGTTCTTTTAATTTCCTTTCCTCAGAACCCTATTTTCATTCAAAACTGATCACCATGCATACTTCTATTGAAAAATGTATTGATATTACTTATTTAACATTAGCTGAGCTGCACAAGGTCATTTGCATTTGGGGGGCAGAGGTTATTTTACTAGATATGAAAATAAAAGAATAGAAGCAGCATGACATGACTCAGTAAAAAGGCCTTGCTACTTCAGGACCTATATATTATAATCAATAACACTGTGGAATTGTTCTTCCATGAGGGGGGAAAAAAAAATACATATATATTTAATGGGCACAATCATTCCTTAGGCTCTGTCACATTTTCCAGACACAGTTCTCTTGGCATAATTGCTCTTTCTTGTTTTTCATTCCCTGACCCTGAAGTCCAACTTTCTCTCTTACTGGAGTATTACCAATGGATTAACAATTTTGAAAGCCAGCCAAGCTAACACTGGCAGTGGTGACAGTAGATTTTGGTCTTCCCTTGGAACACTGAATTGTGCAGTTAGTTAAACTAATTTGAGAGGTGATGAGATAATCTAATGATCTGCAGTCCGGTATAGTTTCTCATATCAATACCTCCTCTGGAAAGCTAAGAGAAATAAAAACTTATACCTGTCAGAAATACAGCAAATTCCTGTCTCAGGAAATAGTTAAAAATCTGTGCATACAAAAAAAATATAAATCTATCAAGTAAGATGACCATATCTTTAGATACCCACTTCTCAAAGCAGAACACTTAAGCCTCAACACCCCAACAGCTGATAGCATAAAAAAGAGGAACATTCCCCCACAAAAAAATAAATTCAGATGCTGGGATTACAATCACTACCCCTAAATTAAACAAATGTAAAATAAAATAGACATTTGGTCCTTGGCTAAGAATTGCACAGCAGAACAGACAACAGAATTAAGCATGCCTGGAAGTAACATAGCTGACATAATTACAGGAGAAAAAAAAAGCAAAGAAATAGAAAATGTTCATGTACCATGAAACTTGTGCTTCAGCAAATATGAGATCGATGGATTATATGGCTTTGGAAGGCTTTCATTTACAGCTAAATCCTAACTGAAACACCAGAGCATTAAAGTCAGAAAAATCTCAAGGTTAGCATTTTTTTCAATGAACAAAGTATTAAAAGTACTCCCTAAGTGAGCACTTCTTTTGTTACATAAATCCCTGTTCACTGAACCGATTTCCTGTTAGTAGACTGAACCATGGATTAGGTACATTTGATTTGAAGAATGTCACTAATGAAACAAATCATCACGAAAGGAAAGAGAATTTTAAAGTGTGCTTAGTGCATTGCAGGGTCATAGTGACAAGGTTTTGCAGAGCAGTGTAGAAACTCAATGGAAAAAAGTAAGGGAAAATGTGAGTGTATAAAAAGGGATTTATGATGTGGCTTTGGAAAGCTGAACCCTCTGAAAGAGGCACTTGGAACCAAGGTAGCTGATGAAATATAAATGTCAACAACTATTATAGCTTAATGCAAGCAAAACATTTGTAATACAAAGTTATAAAGAAGCGTGGCTGTAGTTGAAGTCTGTCTGGGTTAATGGAGGCTGTATGTTCTCACGATTCGGATCAAACAATTGGTAGTCAGAGCTCCCGGCTTCCACAGCTAATGTTGTCATTAAATTGGTGTAATTTTAAGCAAGTCATGACTGCAATGCCTCAGTTTACCCGTTTATGAAACTGGAATGACATTTAACTGTGCTGCAGGGCTTAATTATGCTCATAAAGTACATGGGATCATTGTAGGAAACATTATATGCACATGAATTTTTATGAGTGTAACATCTGTATCAACAGTTCTTTGAATAATAAGAAAAGCCATGAAATCTGCAGGATTGCAGGTGTAAAGAAGGCGGCTTTTTTTTCCATCATTGTATAGTAAATTACATGTAATTAGAAAAAGCAAAACTGAGATAAAATGGGACAACTTTGTAATTGTGCTGAGAATCCAACACTCATCATCCCAAATGTAATAATCTGTAGCCTTAGGGCATTTTTCTGGTATTTGTCTGGAAGATAGTCAAGGTTATGCACCAAAATCTAAAAGTCCATCGTTCATACTGTTACAAATTACATTGCTTATCACTGTGTGGCACAAACACAAACCAGGATTGGCTCCTTGTTTCTATGCCAAATGCTAGCTTTAATTATAACATTTGCATTATCATCAGGACAAAATAGTTCAGCAAATTATTTTACCATTTAACATGAAACCTTTTATATGTTTCAAAACACTATTATATATATTCTTCTCTGGAGATAGTCACACTGAAGAAGTAGGTGCATCCTCGGCACCTTTCTAAAGTGTCCTTCTTGCCTTCTTCATATAGTGAGATATTTGTATGTGTGGTGCCTTCAACTCACCCAACAGCCCCAATTCATTTTTAAAGTCTGTTTCTTGTTTTGTTTTGTTTTGTTTTAGTTTGGGTTATTTTGTGGGCGATTTGGTTGGGGTTTTTTCTGTTGGTTGTTGTTGTTGCGGGGCGGGGATTCTGTGTTTTAGTTGGGTTTTCAGACAATATCCCTGCATGCCAGAAATCAGATATAAATCTATATCCCCCTACATTAAGAAATCACGTTCTCTGACAAAAAACTTTGTTAATGCACATTTAAGACTCTCACTGGTATCTCTTACAGAGCATCAATTCACAAAAATTAAACCTTCTGAAAAGCATAAAATAAAGAATTACAGTACATGACAGCTCAGTCTAACTCACTCCAATTCTACCTCTGAAGCTTGCAAAAGCCACTGGGAATATCTGTGACAGCCCATCTCCAAAAGCAGCGCATGACAGGGCAGAGTGGTAAAAAGATATAGTGAGTAAAGGGGAAAAAAATAGTGTTTCTGTGGAATAGGTGAAGTGCTTTTTCCATGATTCTTCTATATTATCTGCAAAAACAGAAAGCAAAATACATATGGTAGGCCACTGATAAGCAAGGGCAGAGCTAAGGTTAATTTTATATTTCCTCATTTCCCACAGTTTGAATTTGACAGGTCAAGACACTGGTGGTTAGCTTGTGAAACAGGCTACTGAGGGAAATTTATAGATCTGTAGGTAACTTGTATATATTTCAATTCATTTGTTGGACTACTTTCCATAAACTGTAATTTCATTTTTGTGAGGTTTTGTAGGTGCTAAAATATAAGAGCAAAAACATTTTTATACAAGACTTGAAGTCGATTTAGGTGGCGATAGCTATTGCAAAAGTTGAAAGCTGAGATGCTGCTGCAATTAGGCAAAGGGAAGTATTTTTTTCCACTCCAGACCATATTACTACAGTGGAAAAGTAATAATCATTCCCATCATTACCATCATTGGATGCTGGAGTTACTAAGATACTAAGAGAGATGGATTATTAGTTTTTCTCAAATTTAAATAGCATCAGTCTCTGTGAGTTACACTACTAAGTACAAAAAAGAAGGCAGATGTTTTACAGATCTCTACTTTTGGAAGAATATGTACAGGGCTAACATTTCCCAACTGCAGCCTCCTTGCAGGGGTTTCTTAATGATCAGCAGAGAGCCTGGCTGGCGAAGGAGCGTGCTGAGTTGCTGCTTCTTTGTGAAAGAATGTGCTCTGTCCCTGAACATGGAAGAGTGAAACGCTTATTAGTTAAGTTGTAATCTAACCTGGGTGTTATGGAACAGCGTAATATAGAAATGCTACCTGATTTTTTTCCCCTTGTGTTTATCTTTTTACGTGATTTTACACGCTCGCTCCTGGCCACCCCTAAATCATTGCAGTTACCTTTTTAATTGTAGCTTAAAAAAAAAAAGAAAGAAAAAAAAATCATCAGACATAATATAGACAAAGGTTGGGTGAGAAAGTTCTGGTCAAAATTAAAAATAAATCAGCAAAATGTATAGCATTTAAGCAGCAGACAATTCCTATTTTTATGAAAGCTATCTAGAAATGCTTCATCCTATAATTTTTTCCTAAAGACAGATAGCACAGAAGTACTGTAGTCTTGAAAGGAGAGGTAAAAACTACGAAAAATGTGTTGGGGGAACAGAGCAAAAGATGCGTTCTCACTATTGTCGCGTTCTGCTGTCAGATGAAAGGACATGTGGCAGACTCAGGAGGAGATAGTTTTTCTAAGAAAAAAGGCAGACAATTTTGAAAATTGGTTTTGTCATAATAACAACCTGCCAAGTGTTAGTCTTTTAGAGAGTCAGCTCTGAGTTCATTTTTCCCAATTTCTGATGGATTTTGGGGAAAGATTACTTAGAATAAATAATATCCTGCAAATTGAAACACACTATCTGGGCTGTAAACCACATTCAACTTAAGACGGAGAACTGCAAATCATTGTGGGCTTCCTGAATTATAGACAAATTTAGATGAGTCTATACATACTCAAGAGATATGCATACTGTTAGAAGAAGTACCTAGTCCACAGGAATTTTAGAAGAAGAAATTAAAGTATTTGAGATTATCTAAAGAGGTCTTCAAGCACAGTATTTGGGTTACTATATTCAGCAAACTGCAAGTTGATTTGAAATGGAAATATATATCTTTAGAGTAAAAGGAAGTGCAGATGGTCTTGGATGACTGAGAAACAAAACGAGTACTAGCACAAAATGAGCACAAACTGTTCATTTTATGAGTTGTCATGGCGAGAATTATGAATGGAAAATATTCTTACACACTAAGTAAGGCAGGAGAGCCCTGAAAGCTGCATTAATTACTCTGTAACTGCATTACTCCAGTATGGACAATTTGTTGTACAGTATTTCTTATTTCAAGTGCTGACAAACTACCTTGCAAAATTTGATGCAAACACATCAGTTTCTTGAAGAACAAAAGAAAACATTTAGATTGGAAGGAAGAAACTAGCTATTTAAAAAAAGTTTGCTCATTCATAGAAAATTACTTCAGCAGAAGTGAACATGCCAAACCTGAGAAAAGGTCAGAAAGGACAGGAGTGCTGCATTTCATTTTCACTCCAAGGCAGGAGGCTAAAGCAGAAGCAGAAATCACTGTGTTTCTTTCTGTAAACCCAGAGCTGGATAGGTGGTGCAGAGTATGTTAAGAAATACAAGTACTGGTAAGAACGACCAACTGATCATAGTTTGGGGGGTAAGGTGAACCAGCAGTTCAGGTATGATATCAGTATGATATTACTGACTGATGAGAATTCAGTGACTGAATAAGTTGCTAAAGTTACCATAAAGTAAATTCCTTCATTTAATAGTTTATCTGATAGAAAGGAAAATTGTGAAAGCAATATAATGTGTCATATTTCCAAATATATCATTAGAGGACTTGCAGTGCCCGTGAAGAGGGAAAAGCCAATGCCATGGTCACTGGCAACAGGATTTTCAAAAGTACCTCCATAACTGGGAAGGAAAATGCCACAGGAAGCCAACCTTTGAGGTGCTCTGTTACCCACCCACTGCAACAAAAAGTGAACAATCAATCACGTATTTATGTACTTAAGTATATGAGATACCATTTTAAATCAGGCACCTTCAGGATCCATTACAATCAGTAGGAAATGATGATGTGTCCTGGTTTTGTCTGGGACAGAGTTAATTTTCTTCCTAGTAGCTGGCATAGTGCTGTGGTTTGGATTTAGGATGAGAAGAATGCGGATAACACACTGATGTTTTAGTTGTTGCTAAGTAGTGCTTAGACTAGTCAAGGACTTTCTTTTTCAGCTTCCCGTGCTCTGCCAGGTGCACGAGAAGCTGGGAGGGGGCACAGCCAAGATAGTTGATCCAAACTGACCAAAGGGCTATTCCATACCATACGACATCATGCTCAGTATAGAAACTGGGGGGAGTTGGCCAGGGGGGCAGCGATCGCTGCTCGGGGAGTGGCTGGGCATCAGTCAGTGGGTGGTGAGTGGTTGCATCACTTGTTTTCTTTTCCCTGGGTTTTGTTTGTCTCTCTTGTTCGCTTTTCATTGCAATTTTTATTACTACTACTATTATTATTATTATTTTATTCAACTATTAAACTGTTCTAATCTCAACCCACGAGTTTTCTTACTCTTGCCCTTCTGATTCTCTCCCCCAACCCACCGGGGGTTGGAGGGTGAGCGAGCGGCTGTGTGGTGCTTGGTTGCTGACTGGGGCTAAACCACGACATGATGTAAAATTGAATGTAGCAGCTTATGTTTGAGAAGATGCTAAAATTAAGGAAAATAAAAAAAAAATCACTGCATTCCAGTCATCAGCTGAGACTACCAAAATGGCACTTTTGATGCTCATGTAAATTTGAAGATGTTCTTCACCTCCTGCTAAAGCAGTCACTGTGCTGGCAGGACAGTAGAAGCAGAGGCAAAAAAAGCCTGAATCTCACTTGGTGGCTAAAATACACAGGTTGGGAAGCAGCATAATGCTGGTTCCAGAGGCAGTTTCCCCATGTTAAAGTGGTTTTACAGATTTTGAGATCAACTCAGTTTAAGGCAAATTCCCTTCAGACTGCCACAGCCTATAGTCATAATTTGTTGAGCACATTGATGGATACACAAAGAAAAACACAGCATCTATTTTAATTAACAATGATCTGATAATGCCTTCAATAGTGGTGTGAAAACAGATGTGTATACCAGGGACATGCACTTTTTCTTCAATAGAATCAATTCACTGGAAGGTCTGGTGCTTCAAGACTGGTGTAATATGCAATATAGTGTTATTTCTGAATAGGAGAAATGCTTGATTTTCTTACTCTTCAAGCACCTCCAGAAGCAGTTTATTTCTCTAGGTAAACTCTAGCAAAGTCACATATATAATAAAATTAACATTCATGGCCAGTGCTTGCCTCTTTCTGCATCATTTTCTTCAGCTATTTTATTGTCTGAAGATACAGTACTTGCTTTCTTCCTCACCCTGTGTATACAAGGTTTGTTATTTTCAGTGTCTGCATCAAAATAGAGGTAAGAGATGTTAGATGCATACATGCGCTACACCGACAATATGGCATGAATTGTCTCAATATTGGTAGAACGTTTCTTGTTCACAAAAGAAAACTTTTTTTTCTTTTGGCAGCCCCTAGTTTTCATAGCAAGAAGCCATCCAGGAACAAGTAGTGGGTGTTACTGGATAAACCCATCAGGACCAGCTGCCTTATTTATCTTTATATTTGCAATAAGTCCCTTTTCTGTAATATGAAAAAATGAAAATTCCTTTTCTTCTGTTTCTAGTTAATGTAAGACATTTAAAATAATCATATACTCAAACGCAGAAATGTGAATATTAGTGAGATAACTAAGCTACTGATTTTTTAAGGTCTCCCTTATTATATTTCGCACAACAAAATTGTTTCTCTTTTGTGTAAGTTTTTTTGCAATAATTCTTTGTAGGAATTTAAAAATAATTTCCAATATTTTCTTATAAAGTGCTTTAAAGCCTGTCTGCTTATATTTAATTCACAGCCTGTATACGTCACCTTGGATTTGTGGTTTGTTGGGGGAAGGAGGCAGGTGTTTTGGTTTTAGTTTGTATTTTTAAATCAGGAGGTCTACCAATAAGACTCTCTCACCTACTATGTGATCAAGGTCTCTTTAGCTTGTTTTTGAAGTGTTGAGCTATAACACTTTCCACTGACCTTAGCTGGAACTTTAGATGCTCAATTTGGTTTGAAAATATAGACTTACTGTTTTGCAAAAACAAAATTAAGCATTCACTCCCAGTAGGTGGTTTTGCAAATGTGCCTGATAACTCATACCACCTCAAAATGAGTAAAGCATGACAGGTTTGCATGGTTCCTCACAAAGTTCCCCCAGACTGGCTCCTGTCTGGTAGGAGATGACCACTTGTTGAAGCGGAAGGGCACCTCAGTTTCCATGCCAATTCTATAAAGTTCACCCTCTCCTCATAGTACCAATCCACATGAGTGACAATGACTGTGAATTATCTTGTATGATTTTATTTTAAGAGTAATAACTGAGATTAAGGAATTAAGATTTAATTTTTGCTCTAATATCTTTGTTAATAACTGTAGAAATTGCCCCTTTAAGCAACTTTTACTACAAAAATAAATGGACAAGGTTTACAGACATTAACATTCTTTAAAGAAAAAGCATTACAGTAATAATAGAACATTAAAATATGATGACTCTATTCATGTCAGGCTTCCAGTTTTTTAAGGGACATACGCTTACTGAAATAATTCCAGCCACTTAACTCAAAGAAAGACTAATTTCCAGAACACAAATGAATGCATAACAACACTATCCTGCTACTTAAAATTGGGAGGAATATTTCAGGTAGAAATGACTGGACTCCAATCTAAGCTTTCTTACAGAATTTATCACAGAACCATGGCAAAGCCAGGTGAATGCTGGAAACCTGTTTCTGCAGCATTCTGAATGCTTATTTTTGGTGATAATTAATCCAGTTCTATGTTCCTTTTCATCTACGTAACCATTCCCATCATGCATGAGGTCCCCTCAAAACAAAGTACTTTTTTCTCCAGTGTTTTTAACCACTTAAAAATCTCATTTTTATACAAAAGTTTCTAAATGTCATAATTTGGAATAAAAAAGCCACAATATTTAGTTTCAAAAAAGTTGAAAGAAAACATTTTCCTTCCTTCTCCATAGTTCATCTAAGAGGTTAAAGCAAAGTTCTCATGGAGTTGGATGCCTAAACTGCATTTTCCAGAAAACATACTATTCCTCACTAAAAAGTCACCAATAGCTAAGCCTATTACTAGCACTGCCTTAGCACTGCCTTGTGCTAGGTAGGTACACGTTTAAGTGGAAAAGGGAAAAAAAAAAGATTTTGTGCTGTTACAGTTTTATTCCTATACTTAAAGGTTTGTGTATTTTTCTAAAAAATACACAAATTTAAAAAATACATATTTTAAAACCTTAAACTTCTAAATTATAACATTTGAAAAACTGTAAGCAAAAGTAATACCTAACTGCTCTCCTCTATCAAAGATTTGTTTCATTATGTTCACAAAATCCATTGTTTCTGAGAAGTGTTCTAATTAACAGCTTAGCTACAGTTATAAAATATTTTCCATGCGACTTACTTTTCTCTGGTACAAGACAGATAAGGAAATAAATAGACTCTTTTTCTCCTACTTCTTAGATGCTTATTCTANTCGCTCTCCCAGAATTGCGGTTAACCCTTTTAAGTCAGCTGATTCATTCCAAAGCAATTTCCCTTAATATACTTAGTACTTTATCCAACAAAAGAAAAACAGAACAACTTCATTTGAACATTAATAAAGGTTTTCCTTCTAGCTACCATTCTAATTAATCACACAATCAATAATGAAATATTTCTAACCTCATTTGTAACACAATATAGCCCTAGTTACTTTACTTCAAAGAGAATATTTCTCATCTCAGTAAAATTTACAACAGATATCCATAAAGTCAATCTAATGCGAACATTTCAAAGCAGTCCTGTTTCCATGTGAGAAGTATGACTGCCTAAACTGCTATTCCTTTCAACACTATTGTATGGTGTCAAGTGATTTATACAGTGAAAGGTAGCCACTCTATAAATAAATGAAAGGTAATTGAGGATATATTTGCAGCAGGAAAAAATCTTATAATTTGCAGCTGTATAGTTGTGCCGGCTTGTTCCCAAAATCTTGGTCTTTCATTTATACATATAGTCTCACACTGAGAGAGATACAGCTGTTTATGCCAATGTAGAGCAAATTTGCCATAGAACCATAGAATCATAGAATCCTAGAATCATTAAGGTTGGAGAAGACCTCTAAGATCATCTAGTCCAACCGTCAAACCAACACCACCATGCCTACTAAACCATGTCCCAAAGTGCCACGTCTACATGTTTTTTGAACACCTCCAGGGATGGGGACTCAACCACCTCTCTGGGCAGCCTGTTCCAATGCTTGACCATGCTTTCAGTAAAGAAATTTTTCCTAATATCCAATCTAAACCTCCCCTGGTGCAACTCGAGGCCATTTCCTCTCGTCCTATTGCTAGTTACTTGGGAGAAGACATCAACACCCACCTCACTACAACCTCCTTTCAGGTAGTTGTAGAGAGCGATAAGGTCTCCCCTCAGCCTCCTCTTCTCCAGGCTAAACAACCCCAGTTCCCTCTTGGGTTGGAAGGGGCCTTTAAAGGTCATCTAGTCTGACTCTCTCTCTTCCTCCATGAATTATGCCAGTTCAATATGCTGATCTGGCCCCAAACTGTCCCCATGCCAGCACAAAGGTGCAGGCACTCCTTAAGAGATGACTACCCTAAACTTAAACTTAGTTGCTTAACCTACGCGAAAAATAAGTCCATTCCGTATTGCACCAGCATGTCTATACAAGCATGGCATAAATTTCACAGCATCCTGCCAAACAAGATGCTTTTTTTGCTTCACTATTGCCCTGCACATTACAGATTTAACTCGAAGGCTGGACTTTGAGCAGCATATCACAACCCTTTCAGCCAGCAGTTCAAACAGTTTTCAGTTCATCTCACTGTCCATTTATCTAGCCCATACTTCATCAGTTAAACTGTGAGAGTATTACGGGAGACAGTGTTGAAAGCCTTACTAAAGTCAAGATAAACATAATCTCCTGTTCTCCTCTCATCCACCAAGCTGGTTATTTCATTGTACAAAGGCATGCTTAGGCATGATTTCCATTTCATAAATCCATGCTGACTATTCCCAATCACCTTCTTGTCCTTAATATACTTAGTAATGGCTTCCAAGATTATTTGTTCCATCCACCATTTGCTTCCCAAGGACTGAGGTGAGGCTGACCAGCCTGCAGTTCCCTGGATTCTCCTCTTTGCCTTTTTTAGAGATAGGAGTAACATTTGCTTTCTTCCAGTCCCCAGGAACCTTTCCTGACAGCCGTGACCTTTCAAATATAACCAGGAGTAGCCTCACAGTGACACTGGTCAGCTCCCTCAGCACTTGTGGGTGCATCCCATCAGGTCCCATGTACTTCTGTATGTCCTATCTGTTTAAATGTTCCCTTACCTGATCTTCCTTCACTGAGGGTAAGTCTTCCATTCTCCAGACCTTCCTACTAGTCTCAGGAACCTGGAATTGCTGAAGGCCAGTCTTACCAGTAAAGACCAAGGCAAAGAGTACCTCACTGAGTACCTCACCCTTTCCCACATCCTTCATTGCCAGGTACACTGCACCATTCAGCAGCAGGAACACATTTTTTCCCTAGTTTTGTTTTAGCTACTGATGTACCTGTAGAAGCCTTCTTGTTGCTCTTCTTTTCCCTCAGCAGATTCAACTCCAGGTGGCTTTGACATTTCTAACCCTGTTTCTGCATGCTTGGACAGTGTCTCAATATTATTGCCCGGTCACATGTCCCTGCTTTCACCGGTAAATGCTATGCTTTCAATGCATACTAAGCTTACTTGCAGGGTTACAGTTATGTTTTGTGTGTATGTATACTTTGATTCTATTTAGTAATTTGGAGTTTAGTACAATTTTTTCTGATGTTGAAAACTGTTGTTTTGAAATCCACTCTCTTGGACAGTTACATATTTCTAAAAAATAATAATTGCAAAATTCATAACTCATTATAATTACCAAGCTAATTCTAACTACAAAGCAAAATGCCTCATTGCCAAATCATGGTTTTCCTTCATCCAATATAATCATTTGATTAGACATTCTGTTCCATATTTCCCTAATGATTTTAATTTTTTCCTCTGGAGAGTGAATTTTTAGTCTTGTTTTTGAGATGAATGTCATAGCTCATAAAGAATTAACTTACTCCTAGCTTGTTCACAGATACTGA